>JAMLFY010000019.1:5394566-5415463 GCA_030441495.1 Dalbergia oliveri | reverse complement strand
CTTGAGTTTCTATGAAATGGAGAGGGGAAATCCTCTGAAACTTGAAGGAGAAATCAGCTAAAGTGAGGAAGTTTGAAAGGAAATGAGAGGATTTGCAAGAAAGTAAACTTACCAAGTGAACCAAAGTGTGACAAGGTTCATCAAGGCTTAGTATTTATAGAAAAATGAGACATGTTGGCTGATTTGGGAGGGAATGGCTGATGGTTTTTTCAAGGCCAAAGGGATGAGGAAAATATCTCTTACAAAAGCATGGGCTTAGGCATGGCAAGCATGGTTGGAAGCATGGCAAGGTATGGCCTAAGGTATGGGCTTGGAGTGCAACAAAATTCAACATGTGGCACCATTTTAGGGGGCAGATTTTGCCACCTCATTAGCCAAGGGGAAGGATTTTGTTTCATGTAATTGTGGTTTAAGGATGTGTTTAAGTGTGTCTTTGATTAGGTTTTTGATTAGGAATTTGTAAACAAGTGTTTAGGTGAGAAAATGGTTAATTGAGGTGGTTCAAGACTTGATTAGGAGGGTAATCTTATTAGATTAGTAATTTAAAATAATTCTTTTGGTCAAAAGAGGTATTACTCAATTCCTTAATTTAAGGAATTGGAGAGAGAAAACACTATTCAAGATTCCATGACTAGGAATCTTGAATTTAAAGAATACAATTAGAGTTTACTAAGCAATCTTAGGTTCTATTAACCTTAATAAATTATTTTGACTCTAGATTAATTATCAAAATAAATTAATCTTCGATTAGAGCCTAATATTGCTTAGGTTTGCTTAATTGCGTCATTAGGCTTATGGACACGTCTTAGGGGCAAAATGGTAATTTTGTGTAAACCTGCCTGACTTTCTGCTCAACTAAACATCAAACATTGCTCATAAACATCATTCTAAACTTCCTGGAAGTTTCCTGGCTCAAACGCACCTTTACCGTGTAAACATAGGCAGGGTATTTTGGTCATTTTGAGCCGAAATCAGAAACGAGGTTCTCTCCTCCAGATCATCCATAACAGCATAATCCCCTTCAAACATCGAGTTGACCCATTCGAGGTTGCCTGGGCAACGTCCTTTAATTTCCGGGTAAAAATTACCTCAGGGTATTTCGGTCATTTGCACTCTAAGTAGGAGTAAATTTTGGGCATTACAAATTACATCTTTTGATACAAGGTTCCTAGTCATGGAATCTTGAATAATGTTTTCTCTCTCTAATTCCTTAAATTAAGGAATTGTGCCCATACCTTCATTTGACTAAAGAATGATTTTAAATTGTTAACTAGCAAGATCACTTTCCTAATCAAGTCTTGACAACCTTAATTAGTCATTACCTCACCTAAACACTTTCTTACAAACTCCTAATCAAAACCTTAATCAAAGAAACACCTAAACACATCATTAAACAACAATTACATGAACAATTTCTCTCTTCCTCCCTTGGGCTGTAAATCTGGCCAAATACATACCCTTAAAATGTGTCACATTGGTTTTTATTTCACTCCAAGGGCCATACCTCAAGCCATGCCTTGACCATACCTAGCCATGCTTTCAACCATGCCTTTGAATGACAAGTTTTTGAAGAGATATTTTCCTCCCTTTGGCATGAAGAACCATCGGCCACTCTTCCCCAAATCAGCCACAAAGTTTCATTTTTCTATAAATACCAAGCCTTGAAGAACTTGGTTACACTTTAGAAGCCTAGCCAAGTTTAAGCTTTCTTGCATTTTATTTCATTTGCTCTCAATTTCTCTTCATCTTGCTCTTCTTCTTCCTCCCTCAAAGAAACCTTTCCACCACCACAATCCACCATAAACAACCTTAAACCACCACTCCCTCACCTCAAACCACCTCTCAAACACTTAATCTTTCCATTTCAAGCTTGCTTTCTCAAGGAAAAATCATCTTCCTTGAGAAACCTCGTTGGCCGAATCCTCCTCCTCCAAGAGAAGATTTTTGCCTTCTAAGAACACAAGCGTCTCTCATTTCTTTCAAGACTTCCTTAGGTAGGGTTTGTTGTAACACCCTCCTAATTACCACATTTCTCGAGTATAGACATAGTAATTAGCAGAGTGTTACCGAAGTCTCATATCTATACTAGTCGGATAATCAATAATGAGGAAGTCATAATACATATATTTTCATAGCCAAAATTTACATATAGTGACATCGTGGCAGCTGTACATCATAAAGAAAAACAAATGAACTGAAACGACTCCAAAAGTAATAGAACTCCGGAGTGACTCAGGCTAATCCCCCTATCTAATACCTAACCCTGCTCAAATACCCGTCTGACAAAATAGCATAAACATATATACATATACAACAGAGCAAAAAGGAAATCCAAGACATCATTCTGAGGTAGGTAAACCCCTAACACTACACCACTACATGTCGACCACTACTCATGACTCTCGCCCCTCCTACAGAAAGCCATTGGCCATAGGTGCAATGGCCTCACCTCCACCGTGTCTTGCCCTCCGAGGGGTCCGAATCGGAAGAGGAGGATGAGGTGCTGGTGCATCTGCGCGGTACAGGTGGGGCCAGGGCTCCGAACACGTCCTATGGGCCATATGGAGAGGCACACCCTCGTAAGGGAAGTAGGGTCGAAATCGGCAGCAAATAATAGAGGACCAAACGACCGATCAAAGAACATATAAATACGAATGTCGAGTACCCAACCGCATACATAGCATCCAGGGCTGGGTCATACTGCCACACCCATTGTGGCGAGTCAAGGAAAAGATCAGGGACGGCATCTGTCAATTGAACAATACAATATATACAACTGGAGGGGTGAGAATAATGTAAAATTCTAGGTAGGGTAGTTTTCCCCATGTGCTATACATAGTAGAAATGAATTCATGCATATACCATGTTCATATATATAAGTCATAGGCGTCGATATTCAATCTCGTAGATCATGAAAATTTAAACTAACAATATAATGATAACTCATGCCACGCCAACATTTCCGTGCCACATATTTTTCTTAGTTTACAAACATAGGGAAGGCTTAGTTCACATAGGGCCATCTTAATAATTAACAATCTCATAAAGGACAATAGACTGCTAGGACATGAGCTCATTCCTATTCAGGTCACCGAACTTCATTTTTTTCCATTTCCGGATCACTCACAGTTTATGCCTAGCCGATACGTTGACCGACTCATAACTTTCTAGGGAAGTCCTTCTTTTTGCCTTCCCTCTCTATCCCTCTAAGCCTTGTTTCTGTTTCCCCATGCCCAAGTATACAAAACAGCATATACACCAGCTATCGAGCACTATTTTACAATTCACATTACATACTTCTCTTCCATGTCTCAATAGCATGTCAACTTTACAATTATCTAGTTACTTGCGTTCAAGATTTATAAATCAGAAATTTAAGCAATAAGTGTGCATTCACATGCCATAGATTTAGCATATCTATCATATTATCATGAATATCATTCATTTTCAATTTCCAGCACCCTGGCAGAATTAATGTCCTAGGTGGAACATTTAATTGCTATACCCAAAAGCCATCACAACAGCCATAAAAATTCGAGATGACACTTCAATGTGTCTAGTATAACCTGTAAAAATTTCAAAGCAATCAGAGTTATATAACTACTTCAATAAAATATACAAATCCAGTGGTCAGGTGCCCCTAATTCACAGACTAGATTTGGGTTTCCATAATTTTTAACCCTAGAAATTTATGGATTTAAAACCCAAGAAAATTCACAGTGACATTTACATATGTTACTAACTTCTCATAAAAATTTCAGGGGCTAGATCAACCAATTACTAGGATAATAAAATCAGGAAAGTTTATTGCTCCAGTTTCAGCAACCAGGACAGCACAAGTCACATTTCGGTTCTTGAATTTTTTCAGGTAGCAAACTTCAATATAAACACCCGAAAAATTTTATGGGACTAGCCCAAGATGTTAGGATGAACATATATTTTTTTCAGCTCACATAAAGACCTACAATATATCCAGAAAATTCCGGATTTCAGACTGCCTGCAAGTAGTCCGAAAATCCAGCACAAGTCCAACATGTTTTGGTTCAAAACCCTTTTCTAACACCATCCAATCCCACCACCAAAATTCATACATCCATTTCAACACAATATCAATCAAAATCATCAAAATTTTCGGGTACACATCATCCCAAATCAGAACAGAAAATTTAGCAAAAACAGCCAAACAAGAAACCCTACTTGTGAAGGCTTGTGTGTCTTTGTGTTTGGTTGCTTCAAGATGATTGTTCTTCACTTCCAACTCTTCAAACCACCCAAATCCTCCTATAATCAGTGATGGATGAGATGAAAAGGATGAGGTTTTTGGAATTCTAATCGGTTAGAATTATAGAGATGGAGGTGTAGAGCAACTTTAGTGAAGAAAGGTTTAGGTTTTGATGATCCTAGGCTAGTGTTTATGTGAATTGTAACTAAGATGAAGCTCTTGAACATGGAGGTTTGGCAGCGCTGCCTTTCTTCTTCCCTTGCTGGCCGAAATGTGGCTGTCTTGGGGAGAAATTGCTAAGTGTTGGTGTGACTCATCACTTGTTAAAGTGTGTTTGTGATGACTCATGTTACTAGAACACCAAGTGGATGGCTAGGATTTGATCTTGAAATCCAAGATCAAATCTTGGCCTTCCACTTGCCTCAAATAGGTAATATCACTTATAAATTATAAATTAATTATTAATGATGTTAGAAATATCCTTCGGTGTTAAAAATTCGAACACCGAAATCTCAACGAGCGGTTAAACGTCGTACCTCACTAACCCATATTACCCGAAAAATAATTCTAGGTATAAAATTATCATTCCCACACCTTTCTACTCTTATTCTCATATTTTCTTAACTTCGGGATTTTCTGGGTCCCAAACCTCTAGTTTCTGTCAGCCGGGCCTACGAGCCCGCAAAGTACTATTCCTATTTTTTTTTTTTTTGTGCTCCCTCATGGAGTCATTCTCATTACAACTCCCCCCTTCAGAATGTCGATATTTCCATCCACCATTCCTCAATTAATTTCTAAAGAGACTAGGGTGTTACATTACCACCCACCTTAATAAAAATTTTGTCCTCAAAATTTCGTACCTGGAAACAAGTCAGGATAGTCTTTCTTCATGGTTGACTCTAGCTCCCAGGTGAAATCTTCGTTTCCTGGTCCACCCCAAGCTACCTTGACTGAGTTGCACCGATTTGTTCCTTAGCCGCTTAACTTCTCTATCCACGACTCTGAATCCGGGAGGTGTCCAAACGTCAAATCACCCGTAATGGATAGATTCGGGTTCAATGACATGGGTAGGGTTGGATGATACATTCTAAGTTGAGATACATGGAAGACGTCATGGAGATTGGATAAAGACGGGGTAGGGCTATTTGATAAGCAGCTTACCCAATGCGTTTAAGGATTTGAAAAGGGCCTATAAACCTGGGTGACAATTTTTTGACCTTTAAGGCTCTACCTACTCCTGGAGTAGGTGTGACCTTCAGGAATACGTGTTCTCCCTCCCGAAATTCTAAAGGCTTTCTCCTATTGTCTACATAGCTCTTCTGACGATTTGCGCGCGAGGATTTTCTCTTTGATTTTCTGGATTCTTGCTGTCGTTTGTTAACGAATTCGTCCTAACAATCGTGTTTCCCCCAAGTCATACCAACACAATGGAGACTGACATCCTTCCATATAGGGCTTCATATGGGGCCATGCCAATACTAGCATGATAGCTATTATTATAAGAAAACTCCACCAACGGAAGTACTTTATCCCAACTCCCTCTCTGCTCAATCACGCACGCCCCAGCATGTTCCAGAGTCTCTATGGTACGTTCGGTCCGTCCATCCGTTTGGGGTGATAAGCCGTACTCAAACACAGCTTGGTCCCAAAGGCCCGTTGGAAGGCTCCCCAGGAACTTAAACGGGGTCCCCTCGGAAACTATTGAAGAAGGAACACCATGTAGCCTCACTATTCTTGGATGTATAAGGAAGCTAACCTATCCAAAGGATAATTAGCTTTGATGGGCAAGAATGAGCGAACTTGGTTAGTCTATCCACTATGACCCATATAGCATCATAGCGATGAACGTTCTTGGTAAACCCATTACGAAATCCATGGAGAGACTTTCCCACTTCCATTCTGGATTTCTAAGGGGTGTAAGGTTCCCTTCGGCTTTTGGTGTTCTATTTTGATTTTCAGGTTAAGCACCTTTGAACAAACTCCACTATGTCTCTCTTCATCCCAGGCCACCAGAACATTCCTTGAATCTGCATACATCTTACTAGTCCCAGGGTGTATGGTGAATTCGCCTTTGTGTGCCTCCTTCAAAATCTCATTCCTGAGAGACCGCTGCAGGTACAGAGACCCTGTCCTTGTACCTCCATATACCTCGCTGGTCGTGGTAAATTCCAACTTCTTAGTGTGAGCTGATTTTAAATCTCTTGAAGCTCTTGGTCTTCGGGTTGTGACCAAAATTTTGTTCCTGGAATTCGCTTGTTATTTAATTGACCTAACACCACACCTTCGGGGCTGACAGACGAGCTTAAGCTAAGCTTCTTGAAGTCTTCTACTAGTTCCGTTTCCTTGATCATCATGCATGCTATACTCAGGGACTTTCCGCTCAATGCATCGGCCACAACGTTTGCCTTACCTGGGTGGTAATCGAGACTCTGAACTCGTAATCCTTAAGGAATTCCATCCATCGTCTCTGCCTCATATTCAATTCTTTTGATCAAAGAGGTATTTTAAACTCTTATGATTAAGAGAAGACATCTAACGTACACCATAAAGATGATGTCGCCAGATCTTTAGAAGCAAAAACCAGCCGCAAGTTCAAGATCATGGGTTGGATAATTCACCTCATGGGTCTCAAACTGCGAGAATATAAGCAACCACATTTCTGTGTTGCATTAACACACACCCTAAACCCTTACCAGAAGCATCACAATAAACCTCTAAAGGGTCGAGGGTCGGGTAACACCAAGACAGGAGCGTGGTTAACTTCTCTTCAACTCCTGAAAACTATTCTCACATTCTGGTGTCCATTTGAATTGAGCATTCTTTCGAGTTAACTTGGTCAAAGGTAGAGCTAGCTGGGAAAAACCCATAATAAATCGCCTATAGTATCCAGCTAGTCCAAGAAAGCTTCAAATCTCAATCACCGTAGTTGGCCGTTCCCAATTAAGTACGGATTCTACTTTGCTGATCTACGGAAACTCCTTCTCGCGATATCACATGACCAAGGAACTGAACCTCTCCCATCCAGAATTCGCACTTTGACAGTTTAGCATACAATTTCCTCTCCCTTAGGATTTGTAGCACGACCCTAAGATGCTCTGCATGCTTCTTCAATCCTTGAATAAATAAGTATGTCGTCTATAAAGACAACTACAAATTTATCTAAGTACGACTAAATTCGGTCATATAATCCATGAATACCGCGGAGCATTGGTCATCAAACGACATCACCTTATACTCATAATGGCCGTATCGAGTTCTAAAGGCACTTAGGGATATCTTCATCCGAGCGAATTTGGTGGTAACCCGATCCAGGTCAATCTTTAGAAAACAGTTGCCCCACGTAATTGATCCAGGTCGTCAATTCTCTGAGGGTACTTGTTCTTGATCGTTACCTTGTTCAACGCCTATAGTCCACACAGAACCATACTCCCATCCTTTTTCTTTACCAAAGAACAGGGCTTCCACCGGCGAGGCACTAGGTCTAATAAAGTGTTTCCCTAGTAGCTCTTCAATTTGTGACTTTAATTCCTTCAACTCCAAGGGAGACATCCTATAGGAGCAATGAGATAGGACCCGCCCCGGAACAGCCCAATGGCAAAATTCGACTTCCCGTCTCTGTCAAACTCGGGAATATCCTCCTAATACATTCTGATAATCCCTCAATCACTTGGAATTCGTATTTACATCATGGTGTCAGCAGCTCCCTTACCCATCGACCTCAGCATTTGGTTTACCATGATTTTTGTAGCACAAGCGATGCCATGCATTACAATATATATGTGTATGTATGACGCGGTCGGTAATGGTGGGTTACGCCATATTACGTATCGAGCCCTAATCAACTCAATATTTTATTGTGTCATGATCAATTAACGTTAATTGGAGAGACCAAGGAGCTGGGGTAGGAAATAACACTCTAGATAATGAACACTTTTCGTGAGGATGGCCGCCCACTAGGGAACAAGCGACAATTGCCAATCGCATGATGGAAAGGTTGAATCAATTAAAGACCACCACCGATCATAATCCGGGAGGAATGACCTATGGAGAATACCAGAAATTTGCGGAATTTAGAAAGGCGAATCCCCCGCCGTTCGAGGCGGTTGACCCCGCAAGGCAGAGAGTGGATCAAGGCAATGGAAATATTCTGCTTCACCCTGGATAGGAGGTTCAAAGGTGGCTTTTGCCACTGATATGTAAGCAGAATGTCGGTTTTGGTGGTAGGACAAGAGGGTTGTTCAAACGTCCCAGACGAGGTTACCTGGATCTTGAAGGAAGCTTTTTATCATAAGGACTTCCCCTTTTGCCGTCAATTGCAAATGAAATCTTGGGTTTATCCTCAGGCAAGGACCTATGAGTGTGGCCGGAGTATACCCGAAATCGAGGACCGCAAATTTTCCAATTGCTATGAACGTGGACCGAATTTAAGACTTGGAACTTATGAAATATGAAGCTGTTCACGCCAAGATATAGAGGCCGCTTTGAGTCTTCTGAGATCCCCTGATTATCCCACATCGGTGAACAAGTGTCCCCTGTGCTTAGGACTTGAACAAGAAGCTCGCCACTTTCTAGACAGACACAAAACAATACTCAAGGAGAGGACCAGCACCCCAAGGCCCTCTACTTCAAGCCTTGGATCTACCTGTAAGGGAAGTGTTCCATCGTAACAACAACAACAACAACCGAGGGAAACAAATCCCCAATCTCCACGGCCGGAGACAAGTGAGAATGCCCTAAATGTGGGAAGTTTCACGGAATCGCCATGTTGGACCACGCAGATTACATGTTCCGCTTGGAAACCAGGACACAAGATATTTGATGTCCCAAGCAAGAAGGAGTTTTATCATGTCTACCCTAGGCCATAATGTAACACCCTCCTAATTACCACATTTCTCAAGTATAGACATAGTAATTAGAGAGTGTTACTGAAGTTCATATCTATACTAGTCGGGATAATCAATAATGAGGAAGTCATAATACATATATTTTCATAGCCAAAATTTACATATAGTGACATCGTGGCACAATCATCATAAAGAAAAATAAATGACTAAAAAGGAACTTGAAAAGTAATAGGTTCCTAGTGACTGAGGCTAATCCCCCTATCTACACCCTACCTGCTCAAATACCCTTCCTCAAAATAGCATACATATATACACAAATAGACAAAAAGGAAACCGGAAGTACATCAATCTGGTATGTGTAAACCCCTAACACTACACCACTGCCCTATACATGTCGACCACTACTCATGACCTCGCCCCCTCCTAACAGAAGCCATTGGCCATAGGTGCAATGGCCTCACCTCCACCTAGTGTCTGGGCCCTCCAAGGGTTGAATTCTGAGAGGAGGATGAGGTGCTTGGTGCATCTGCGGCGGGTACACAGGTGGGGCCAGGGGAACCTCGAACACGTCTGATGGGCCATATGGGAGAGGCACACCCGGAAGGGAAATAGGGTCGAAAACGGCAAAAACAGAGGTACTAAACGACCGATCAAAGAACATATAAATCGAATGTCGAGTACCCAACCGCATACATAGCATCCATGCTGGGTCATATTGCCACACCCATTGTGCGAGTCAAGGAAAATTGTAGGACGGCATCTGCGAAAATGTGAACAATACAATATATAGACTGTAGGGGTGAGAATAATGTAAAATTCTCAGGAGGTAGTTTCCCCATGTGCTATACATAGTACAGAAATGAATTCATGCATATACCATGTTCATATATATAAGTCATAGGCGTTGATATTCAATCTAGATCATGAAAATTTAAACTAACAATATAATGATAACTCATGCCACGTGAACATTTCCGTGCCACATATTTTTCTTAGTTTACAAACATAGGGAAGGCTTAGTTCACATAGGGCCATCTTAATAATTAACAATCTCATAAAGGACAATAGACTTGCTAGGACATGAGCTCATTCCTATTCGAGGTCACCGAACTTCATTTTTTTCCATTTCCGGATCACTCACAGTTCTATGCCTAGCCGATACGTCTACCGACTCATAACTTTTCTAGGGAAGTCCTTCTTTTGCCTTCCCTCTCTATCCCCCTAAGCCTTGTCCCTTTCCCCGTATGCCCTAACAACAACAGCATATACACCAGCTATTCCGCACTATTTTACAATTCACATTACATACTTCTCTTCCATGTCTCAATAGCATGTCAACTTTACAATTATCTAGTTACTTGCGTTCAAGATTTATAAATCAGAAATTTAAGCAATAAGTGTGCATTCACATGCCATAGATTTAGCATATCTATCATATTATCATGAATATCATTCATTTTCAATTTCCAGCACCCTGGCAGAATTAATGTCCTAGGTGGAACATTTAATTGCTATACCCAAAAGCCATCACAACAGCCATAAAAATTCGAGATGACACTTCAATGTGTCTAGTATAACCTAAAAATTTCAAAGCAATCAGAGTTATATAACTACTTCAATAAAATATACAAATCCAGTGGTCAGGTGCCCCTAATTCACAGACTAGATTTGGGTTTCCATAATTTTTAACCCTAGAAATTTATGGATTTAAAACCCAAGAAAATTCACAGTGACATTTACATATGTTACTAACTTCTCATAAAAATTTCAGGGGCTAGATCAACCAATTACTAGGATAATAAAATCAGGAAAGTTTATTGCTCCAGTTTCAGCAACCAGGACAGCACAAGTCACATTTCGGTTCTTGAATTTTTTCAGGTAGCAAACTTCAATATAAACACCCGAAAATTTTATGGGACTAGCCCAAGATGTTAGGATGAACATATATTTTTTTCAGCTCACATAAAGACCTACAATATATCCAGAAAATTCCGGATTTCAGAGTGCCTGAGTAGTCCGAAAATCCAGCACACCAGTCCAACATGTTTTGGTTCAAAACCCTTTCTAACACCATCCAATCCCACCACCAAAATTCATACATCCATTTCAACACAATATCAATCAAAATCATCAAATTTTTCGGTACACATCATCCCAAATCAGAACAGAAAATTTAGCAAAAACAGCCAAACAAGAAACCCTACTTGTGAAGGCTTGTGTGTCTTTGTGTTTGGTTGCTTCAAGATGATTGTTCTTCACTTCCAACTCTTCAAACCACCCCAAATCCTCCTATAATCAGTGATGGATGAGATGAAAAGGATGAGGTTTTTGGAATTCTAATCGGTTAGAATTATAGAGATGGAGGTGTAGAGCAACTTTAGTGAAGAAAGGTTTAGGTTTTGATGATCCTAGGCTAGTGTTTATGTGAATTGTAACTAAGATGAAGCTCTTGAACATGGAGGTTTGGCAGCTGCTGCCTTTCTTCTTCCCTTGTGGCCGAAATGCTGGCTGTCTTGGGGAGAAATTGCTAAGTGTTGGTGTACTCATCACTTGTTAAAGTGTGTTTGTGATGACTCATGTTACTAGAACACCAAGTGGATGGCTAGGATTTGATCTTGAAATCCAAGATCAAAATCTTGGCCTTCCACTTGCCTCAAATAGGTAATATCACTTATAAATTATAAATTAATTATTAATGATGTTAGAAATATCCTTCGGTGTTAAAAATTCGAACACCGAAATCTCTCACGAGCGGGAAACGTCGTACCGACTAACCGATATTACGAAATAATTCTAGGTATAAAATTATCATTCCCACACCTTTCTACTCTTATTCTCATATTCTTAACTTCCCACTTCTTGGGTCCCAAACCTCTAGTTTCGCGTCAGCCGGCCTATCTGCCCGCAAAGTACTATTCCTTTTTTTTTTATGCTCCCTCATGGAGTCATTCTCATCACAACTGTCCCTGCCAAGGTCAGATTTCCATCCACCATTCCTCAATTAATTTCTAAAGAGACTAGGGTGAACTTAAAGAATGTCATGAGCAAGATTTGATGTTTTAAATCTAATTCATGAACAAATTGTTTTAGCTACTGACCTCATCCACATTTATGATTTCAATGAGATTAATTGGTTCCTAAAAGAGTTTTGAGTTCCTAAAATGATTCAAAAAGAGAAAACTACAACTTATATGCTTTTAAATCATGAAATTATGTGACTTATATGAGCTATATTTTTCAATTCCGCCTTGTGTATTTGGCCACTGTATAAATTATGTTTTATGGTGTTAAAATGTGTAAAATTATGTTTGAGTGAAGCAAGGATCGATTTAGGGAAGTTAGGAAAGAACAAGTAACTAAAAAGGACTTAAATGAGAATTCTAGAACACTTAGAGGCACAAATTGTAAATTCTGTTCCAGCATAATTGGACTTCAGAAAAATGGTTTATAATTAGTGGATATGTGTAGGAATCCCTCATAATTGGTTTAGAAGTTGATTATAGAGCCTGAGGCGAAGACGAAACTTAAAAAGGGTCAAAGACGTAGATTTAGGACCCCGGAATCATATGTTAATTTTCTGCCCAAGAGATGTAGTGCGTTGGTTATGTTAGCGAACACATTAAAGAGGAAATTATAGGTAATGATCCCTTGGTGAAAAAAGATCCATAATGAAAGTTAGGATAGTTAGAACATAAGTTTAAGAACCTAAGGGCCAAGCATAAGACACCATGAAGAGAGGAGGTGTGATGTGAGAATGAGACCGAGTGGTAATACCGTGATGATGTGAATGTGTTAATACCTTGAATATGAGACTATATGTGTATTTGTGGCATGTTGTTGTAATGATATGGTGCGTTATGCGTAAGTTGCATGAGGATGCGAAATATGAATAAATTAGGAGGGTATGCTCCTTATAAGAGATTTACTTGATTAAGAAATTTCAGGAGAACAACATGTGTTATTTGAGTTGTGTGCATGACTCAAATTTGAGGAAAATTCTGGATAGTCGTCATGCTGCGAATTTCCGTCAAATTTCTGGGACCTAAAGAAAGTTTGAAAAGAAAGATTTTATGTGTGACATGACGAGATGCATTCTCCCTCTACCCTGAGGAGAAAGGAAACCCGTGGGGGATATGGTCGTGGAGCCATATTGAGCGTGAACAATGTCACTTGCTCTAACCAGACGATGCGTTTCGTATTAATACGTACTTCTCCTACTACGGTGAATAGAAGGTAAAACCGTGAGGCATCGACATCAGCCTGTCTGAAGCGGACAAAGTCATCTGGCTTAAAGCTTGACGTTTCCAGAAGGAAAAATGTAACGCTCGACTTTTCCGCCGTTAGTACAAATACCGATGCCCTGAGGTCATTTTTACCCGAATTCGAGGACACTTGCCAACAATCCTCGATGGGTCAACTCGATGTTTAAAGGGGATTATATTGTTATGAATGATATCCGAGGTGAAAATCTCGTTTTTCAACTTTCCTGTCAAAATGACCAAATACCCCTGCGTGTCTACATGGGTAAAAGGTGCCGCCAGCCCAGAATTTTTCCAGGGTTTAGAATGATGTTTTTAGAATGTTTGATGTTTGTTCCTGCTCCGAAGGTCCCGGGCAGTTTTAGAACAAAATTACCATTTTGCCCCTAGAACATGTACAGTGAGCCTAATGACGCAATTAAGCAAACCTAAGCAATATTAGGCTCTAATCGAAGATTAATTTATTTCGATAATTAATCCAGAGTCAAAATAGTTTATTAAGGTTAATTAGAACCTAAGATTGCTTAGATAAACTCTAATTGCATTTAATTCAAGATTCCTAGTCATGGAATCTTGAATAGTGTTTCTCTCCAATTCCTTAAATTAAGGAATTGTGCCATACCTCATTTGACTAAGAAAAAGAATTTAATTTGTTAATCTAGTATGACCACTCCCTAATCAAGTCTTGACCTTCCTAATTACCCAATTACCTCACCTAAACACCTTCTTACAAACTCCTAATCAAGAGCTTAATCAAAGAAACACTTAAACACATCCTTAAACCACAATTACATGAACAAAGTCCCTTCCCCCTTGGCTGATGTGTTGGCCGAAAATTCCCCTAAAATGGTGCCACATGTTGATTTTTGTCACACTCCAAGCCCATGCCTTAGGCCATACCCAAACCCAATACCTTGCCCATGCCTTGCCCATGCCCAACACCATGCCTAAGACCATGCCTTGGCCAAGAGATATTTTCCCTTCTCTCCTCTCAAATGGCCGGCCATTCCTCCTCCTCCCAAGCCACCCCAGCTTTCATTCTTCTATAAATAGGTGAGCTTGAAAACTCTTTGAATGTTTACATACTTTGCCAACTCAAAGCCTTCTTTCTTCAAGCCTTAAGAAACCTTTCTCTTCTTCCTTTCCCTCCCTTGGCCTCAAGTGTTTTAGCAAGGATTCAAGAAGGATTTCCTTTCTTTTTCCTCTCAAGAAAACAAAGCTTTCCTTCCTCTCATCAAGACCTCCTTAGGTAGGGGTTTGTTTTAAAGTTTTACTTGTTTTCTTTAAAGATAGTTCTAGTTTCTCTTGGTTCAAACTCTTTTCTTTCCTTTCTTTTCATTTTGGCCAAGAGGCCATTTTATGAAAATAACATGAGCTTGATGATGAGGTTTCAAGATAATGACTTGTTGCTATCATGTGAGAAACCTATAAAGCTTGAAACCACTTGGTCTTGGACCATACATGCTTATGCTTCTTTCTTTTTCTTTGGTTTCATTTTGTTTTCTTTTTTCTTTTCTCAAATGATTTGGTTTCCTTTGTCTTGGCTTGAACAAAGTTTGCTAAAAATATTAAATAGATCACAAAGTTTTGATTAATCACATGATTTCAAAGAGCTCTAAGCTTACCCTTGCCAACCTTAAAGTTCTGTTCCTCTAAGAGTTTTACTTAGATTGAAGCCCATGAGCAATAAAATAAAGAATATGAGTAGTCTATTTATGTTGGTTTTGTTGAAGTGTTGATGATTTTGGTTTTAATCCATTTTCTTGAGCTTATGATGAAGTTCAAACCAAAGACTTCTTTGAAGACTTGGTGTCAAGAACTCTAAAGCTCATCTTCCATTGTTAAGATACATGTTGGGTTTAGGCTATTGATGTTCGAAAAATGTTCTGTAGGAACCATGAAGATAAAAATAAGTTGCATTCATGTTTAAGTTTATGTCTTGCATATCATGTTTAGTCCTGGTAATCGATTACCAGGCACATGTAATCGATTACAAGAACACCCCTTTTGCTTATGAAATTATTCCAAGAGAAAGACTAGTAACTCTTATGCACTTATGATATGATTTTATGTGATTAATCATGATACATACTCTTGGTTGTTTTATCTTGTTGTGCACTGGATAAATTCTGTTTAGGAGTTAGAATGCGTAATGTTCTGCGAGCGAAGTGAGGAACGTTTTTAAAAAGATAGGAAAGACTAAACAAATAGGAAGGAATTAAATAGAATCTTAAAGCACTTAGACACAAGAATAACTTTTGTTCGAGCATAATTGAGCTTAAGGAAGATGGTACATAATTGTGATTATGCCTAGGAATGAACATAGAACCTTAGGCCCATAATAGTAAGAGTTTAAGGCATAGATTCTAATAATCCCATAGTTGTAAATAAATGATCTTGATGAGTAATCTATATAATGCTGTTGGATGAATTAGTGAGCATGCTGTTAGAAGAACTATAAAGAACAATTCCCCTAGATATGATAAAGACTCAATGGATCTATAAGATTGCTAGAAGAGAATTCAAGAACCGTGAAGGGCCAAAGCATAAGACACCATGAGATAGGAAGTGTGATGTGAGCATGAGACCAAGAGAGTATATTCTTAATGATGTGAATATGATTACATTTCAAGTATGAAACCTTATGTGAATAATTGATATGATGATATGATGAAGTGTTGTGCTACGTATTTAAGATGCATGAGGTTTCGAAACATGAATAAGATTGAGGAATATGCTCATGTGAACTAGAAAGTTATTGATTTGAGAAAGTTCCATGAAAATGATGCATGAGATTGAGATTATGTGGCATGACTCAAATTTGAGGAAATTCCGAGTAGCGTTATGCCGCCGAATTTCCGTCAAATTTGAGAGACATAAGAAAGTTTTTGAGAAATTATGATGTTTAAGGTGACACACAGACGTAATACTTCTCTACTCCGTGAAGGAGAAGGTAAAACCATGAGGGCATAGACATTAGCCCAAAGCGGA
Source organism: Dalbergia oliveri (assembly GCA_030441495.1). Classification (NCBI taxonomy): domain Eukaryota; kingdom Viridiplantae; phylum Streptophyta; class Magnoliopsida; order Fabales; family Fabaceae; genus Dalbergia; species Dalbergia oliveri. The sequence continues at coordinate 5,399,147 of JAMLFY010000019.1, read as the reverse complement.
CAAAGTCGCTGGCTTAACCTAGTCGATGCGTTTTAAAAGAAGGAAAGTCCCATGATGGTGTATCCTTAGGCCCCTACCCATACTCTGGAGTCAGGATTATGATGATTATGATTATGATTATGTTTATGATTCGCTTATCAAGAGGATAAGTAAGAATAGTGACGACTAGTTAAGGTATGAGCTCATAGCCTAGTTTAAGGGTGCGGTTACTATTATGTTTGGTGTCACAAGATTAAGATGAAGGAACAATGTTCAAGAAAGTTTCATGCCACTTAAATGTTGTTTGATTATTGTTTGGTTTGCCTAAAAGAACTGCCATGCATCCATGATCATTATGCGCATACATGCATTAAGATTCATTATAAAAGACACGGACCTTGGATTAAATGCTTTTATGAAAATCTCATAATAAACCTATGCATGCTTAACCTTTTCATAATAAACCCAAGGTTCCTGGGACGTAACGATGACACTAGGATAAGGATTCCCTATGATTCTTTAGCAAGATTCTCACCCTTCTCGTTCCCTTTTCCGTTACGTCTCCAGACAATGAGTGTCGTTCGTGATCTTTGTTGATGCGCCGCCATGGAGGTGCACTTTGATCCTGGTACCACTGTCATACCATTTCGAGGGTCAGTTGTTCATACGCATTTTTGCATACTGGGATGCCCATTTGCCTTTCCTTTTACTTCCGCTTCATCCGACCTCCCCTATGGTGATGACATGATTTTTAGAGGACATGGGCCCGAGACAAGCAGAATCATCGCGCCCGTCCGGCATTTTAGTGGAACCAGGTCAACCCTAATACGTGCCCCCCAGACGCCATTGCGGAGACTATCCAGGATCCTCCTCAATCCATTTCGAAAGGATTCCGCCCTTCTGTGCCTTCGCCCTCCCAGAGGAGGAGCGAGGACACGGCTCCGAGCGAGGCATACGAGGCGTGTGCGCCAGCCCAAGAGGCGCCCTCGTCTGGATGGTCCATTTGGCCGTATGCCTACACCTCCACTTCATTAGGCCACGTCTGAGGAGCTTCTGCAGGTCATTGGGTTACATCCGCCCGAGGAAGGAGCATTTTCCATAGGCTTTTAGAGGGGAGGGTTTCCACGCCTGTTTGGCTGTATCTTTTGGGGGTTGTTTTCATGTATTTGTCATTATGTTTCTTATTTCCGTTATTATACTGGAGCTCTCCCACTTATATGGGTAAGACTTTATGTTTCTTTTATATTCCAGTGGCTATGTATAAACGATTATGACTAATATTATGATGTTTATCCTCATGATTAAAGTATCTTTTATTGCTTATGTTTGGATGATTTTGTTCATTCTTCGTTTTACGTTTCGTTTATGTTACACGCAAAGGCTCGCACTTTGTTTTACATGACTCATTTGAAAAAAAATTTACTTGTATTTTCCGCTAAGTATTTTGTAAATGAATTTAAAGGGAAGTAATAACTAATAATTAATCTTGATACGTCCTAGGCATATTGAGTTAAATATTAGGGTGTTACATTATGGTATTAAGAATAGTTCGATTCTCACGAGCTTGAGGATTGGACTGATCGTGCTTTAGAGGCATGTTACGTAGGATGTCATGTATAGTGCTTAGCTATCAGATAAGCTACAAGATAGGCATTCATGACCTTGTCTGCGGTCTTGCCATGGTAACTAGCTCATTTAGCTTGGAATATTGAGCCTTGATCACCTCAGTGTTTGTTGACTTGTGTGCTTAGGGACCAATGGCACCCCGCCGACAAATAGGAATGCGAACGAAGGTGAACAAGGGAATGAAACGGAGCTGCCTGTGCGTGAAATGGCAAGAGCAATGGAGTGTATGTGTGACCTCATGAATCAACCAAGGGATGCTGCTCAAGGTCCCCCTTGCGGAAGGTGTGGAACAAGCCCGTTTTGGGAGTTTCGCAAGGCCAATCCCCCAACCTTCGTGAGCTTTGAACCCCAAACAAGGTTGATGAGTGGATCAAGAACATGGAAAAGATCTACTCGATTGTTGCTTGCTCCTAGGAGCAGAAGGTTACCTTTGCTGCGGATATGATGGAAGCTTAACGAAGAGTTTTAGTGGACCTGCACCCGAAGACTACTGAAGATGAACCTTATCAATTAGTAGCGTTTATGATGTACTTCTACTGAGAAGTATTTACCAATGTTAAGCCAAGACATCGAGTTCATGCAACTGACGCAAGGTGGAGCTACCGTCGCCAGGACATTGGCGAGGTTAAGGAATTGATTTAGTTCTCAACGGGTTTTAAGGGAATCCCGATGGAGATATATGGAAGTGTGTTAAGTATGAGGTCGGTTGAGGGCAGAACTTAACTTTGCTATGGCACACATGGAGATTAGGACTTTCGACCTAGTCAACAAGTGCCGAACATCGAAGAAGGGCACAAGAAGATGAGTGCCGCAAGGGTTTATCGTCCGTGGTTTGGGACCCCAAGCCCCTAAGTTCAAGCCGTCGCATTAAGAATCACCGAGGAACCATTACCATCCCTACCAATCCAACCAGCGCCAAGCAACAACAACCAGCAGCAAAAGAGGACTGCGAACCAACCCTTTCGACAAACCCGAGGCCACCGTTCAACCATAACGGCCGCGAACCTAAACCATCAACAACGCGGAATGGGCGGTCCACGCAACAACGACAACAACAACAACCAACAAGGAGGGCCCAATGGAACAAGAAAAGGCACCCCAAGGAGTTCTGCCGCCTTCCTGACCGCACAAGCCCTGGAATGCCCCGCCTGGAAAGAATCATGGCAATCGTCCCTCGGAAGCCGGCAAGGAGTGTGTTCCACGTGCAAGCTCGGCCACTATGTGAAGGATTGCAGAAGTAATGGAGGTCATCAAGTCAGAATCCCGACCGCAACACCTAAGGAGCGGCTTTACCCTCAACGCGGAAGACGCCGGCAAGATCCAACGACCTCATCGAAGGTAAGTGTGAAGTAAATGGTAGAACCTTAACCGTGCTTTATGACTCGGGTGCTACTCATTCTTTTATCTCACATGCTAGTGTTGAGTCCTTGAATTTGAAAGTTTCTAAGCTTCCTTTGACCTTATTGTTTCTACTCTACAAATCGCCCCTACATACTTGCAACTGTTGTTTAAATTGTCATCTTACCATTGAAAATAGGTCTTTTGTCATAGATTTGATTTGTTTACCTTTGAAAGACATAGGGATAATCCTTGGCATGGATTGGCTTTACGCTAACCATGTGTTGTTAGACGTTATACAAAATCCTGTTATTTTTTGTCATCCCCTAGCAAAATTAGTCAAACCTTGAAACTTTATGTAAATTCCGCAGATTCTTTGGAGTAGGGAGAAAACTAAGGGATATGTCCTTCTAGCCGCTAGCAAGGTAGACTTCAGTAGAACATAGATATTCAGTGGTAAGAGAGATCCGAGGATTTCCTGAGGAGATACCCAGTTCCCTCCGAGAGAGAAGTGGAGTTCTCCATCGAGTTGGTTCCTGGAAAGGACCTATTTCCATAGCCCCATATAGGATGTCACCTTGGAGCTAAAAGAGTTAAAAACCCAATTGGAGGAGTTGTTAGAAGAGTTTCATCAGACCTAGTGCTTCACCGTGGGGAGCCCGGTTTTGTTTGTTAAGAAAAAGGATGGGAGCATGAGGTTGTGCATAGATTATAGGCAATTGAATCGTGTAACCGTGAAGAATAAATACCCTTTGCCTAGGATCGATGATCTCATGGACTAGTTGAAAGGAGCTGGTATTCTCCAAGATTGATTTAAGGTCCCTAGACCACCAAATTAGGGTGAGAGATGAGGATATACCCAAAACCGCCTTTAGGAACACGGACGGAACACTTTGAGTCGCTGATGTCATTTTGGATTGCAAATGCACCCGCCGGGTTCATGGACTACATGAATAGGATCTTTAGACCCTATTTAGATAAGTTCGTGGTAGTTTTCATAGATGATATACTCATCTATTCGAAGAATCACGAGGAGCATGAAAGTCACCTAAGGTTGGTTTTAGAGGTGTTAAAGGAGAAGAAGTTGTATGCTAAGCTCTCTAAGTGTGAATTTTGGTTGGAGAAGTGAAGTTTTTGGACATGTAGTATCAAAAAGAGGTATAGCTGTTGACCCTAGTAAGATAGAAACCATAATGAATTGGGATAGACCGTAATCGGAAATATGGAGCTTTTGGGATTAGCAGGCTATTACCGAAGGTTCATTAAAGGATTTTCCCATATTTCGCTTCCCCTAACCAAGCTAACTAGGAAGAACACCCATTTTCATGGAATCCCGAATTGCGAAAGGAGCTTCCAAGAGTTAAAGAAAGGTTTGACCCAGTTTCAGTTTTACCCTTACCCTAATGTACCCTTCGAGGTATATTGTGATGCTTCAAGGAAGGGATTAGGCTGTGTGTTTATGCAAAATAGGCAAGTGGTAGTGATGCGAGACAACTCAAGCCACACGAGGTTAACTACCCTACCCATGACCTAGAGTTAGCCGCCATAGTGTTTGCCTTAAAGATTTGGAGGCATCACTTGTATGGAATAAGGTTCTAAGTTTCTCCGATCACAAGAGTCTTAAGCATCTCTTTGATT
>JAMLFY010000019.1:5364066-5394066 GCA_030441495.1 Dalbergia oliveri | reverse complement strand
ATGCTCCGAATTTCCGTCAAATTTTAGGGACTTAAAGAAAGTTTGAAAAGAAAGATTTTATGTGTGACATGACGAGATGCATTTCTCCCTGCTACGGTGAGGAGAAAGGAAACCCGTGGGGGATATGGTCGTGGAGCCATATTGAAGCGGACAATGTCACTGGTCTTAACCACGATGATGCGTTTCGCAGATCAAGACGTATTTCTCCTACTACGGTGAGGAGAAGGTAAAACCGTGAAGGCATCGACATTAGCCTGCCAAAGCGGACAAAGTCACTGGTCTTAACTGTCTGATGCGTTTAGAAGAAGGAAAAATGTACGTCTCATTTCCGCGTTAGAGTACAATGACCGAAATGCCTCTAGGTCATTTTTACCCAATTTAAGGACAGTTGCCCAACAATCCTCGAATGGGTCAACTGATGTTTAAAGGGGATTATATTGTTATGAATGATATAGGAGGTGAAAATCTCGTTTTCTAAACTTCGGCTCAAAATGACCAAAATACCCCGGTGTCTACATGGGTAAAAGGTGCCGTTTGAGCCCAAATTTTTCCAGGAAGTTTAGAATGATGTTTTTAAGTAATGTTTGATGTTTAGTTGCCGAAAGGTCCCGGGCAGTTTTAGCAAAATTACCATTTTGCCCCTGAACGTGTAAGTGAGCCTAATGACGCAATTAAGCAAACCTAAGCAATATTAGGCTCTAATCGAAGATTAATTTATTTCGATAATTAATCTAGAGTCAAAATAGTTTATTAAGGTTAATTAGAACCTAAGATTGCTTAGATAAACTCTAATTGCATTCCTTAATTCAAGATTCCTAGTCATGGAATCTTGAATAGTGTTTTTCTCTCCAATTCCTTAAATTAAGGAATTGTGCCATACCTCATTTGACTAAGAAAAAGAATTTAATTTGTTAATCTAGTATGACCACTCCCTAATCAAGTCTTGACCTTCCTAATTACCCAATTACCTCACCTAAACACCTTCTTACAAACTCCTAATCAAGAGCTTAATCAAAGAAACACTTAAACACATCCTTAAACCACAATTACATGAACAAAGTCCCTTCCCCCTTGGCTGATGTGTTGGCCGAAAATCTCCCCCTAAAATGGTGCCACATGTTGATTTTTGTTGCACTCCAAGCCCATGCCTTAGGCCATACCCAAACCCATACCTTGCCCATGCCTGCCCATGCCCAACACCATGCCTAAGACCATGCCTTGGCCAAGAGATATTTTCCCTTCTCTCCTCTCAAATGGCCGGCCATTCTCTCCTCCTCCCAAGCCACCCACAAGCTTTCATTCTTCTATAAATAGGTGAGCTTGAAAACTCTTTGAATGTTTACATACTTTGCCAACTCAAAGCCTTCTTTCTTCAAGCCTTAAGAAACCTTTTCTTCTTCCTTTCCCTCCTTGGCCGAAGTGTTTTAGCAAGGATTCAAGAAGGATTTCCTTCTCTTTCCTCTCAAGAAAACAAAGCTTTCCTTCCTCTCATCAAGACCTCCTTAGGTAGGGGTTTGTTTTAAAGTTTTACTTGTTTTCTTTAAAGATAGTTCTAGTTTTCTCTTGGTTCAAACTCTTTTCTTTCCTTCTCTTTCATTTCGGCCAAGAGGCCATTTTATGAAAATAACATGAGCTTGATGATGAGGTTTCAAGATAATGACTTGTTGCTATCATGTGAGAAACCTATAAAGCTTGAAACCACTTGGTCTTGGACCATACATGCTTATGCTTCTTTCTTTTTCTTTGGTTTCATTTTCGGTTCTTTTTTTTTTCTTTCTCAAATGATTTTCGGTTTCCTTTGTCTTGGCTTGAACAAAGTTTGCTAAAAATGTTAAGTAGATCACAAAGTTTTGATTAATCACATGATTTCAAAGAGCTCTAAGCTTACCCTTGCCAACCTTAAAGTTGGTCGGCCGTTCTAAGAGTTTTACTCTAGATTGAAGCCCATGAGCAATAAAATAAAGAATATGAGTAGTTCTATTTATGTTGGTTTTGTTGAAGTGTTGATGATTTTGGTTTTAATCCATTTTCTTGAGCTTGATGATGAAGTTCAAACCAAAACTTCTTTGAAGACTTGGTGTCAAGAACTCTAAAGCTCATCTTCCATTGTTAAGATACATGTTGGGTTGAGGCTATTGATGTTCCTCTAAAGTTTTGTAGGAGCTCTAGTTAAGATAAAAATAAGTTGCATTCATGTTTAAGTTTATGTCTTGCATATCATGTTTAGTCCCTGGTAATCGATTACCAGGGCACATGTAATCGATTACAGGAACACCCCTTTTGCTTATGAAATTATTCCAAGAGAAAGACTAGTAACTCTTATGCACTTATGATATGATTTTATGTGATTAATCATGATACATACTCTTGGTTGTTTTATCTTGTTGGCCACTGTATAAATTCTGTTTGAGGAGTTAGAATGCGTAATGTTCTGCTTGAGCGAAGTGAGGAACGTTTTAGAAGATAGGAAAGACTAAACAAATAGGAAGGAATTGGAACTAGAATCTAAAGCACTTAGACACAAGAATAATAACTTCTGTTCCAGCATAATTGAGCTTAAGGAAGATGGTACATAATTGGTGATCATGCCTAGGAGTTGAACATAGAACCTTAGGCGAGATATAACTTAGAAAAGAGTTTAAGGCATAGATTCTAGAATCCCCATAGTTGAAATAAATGATCTTGATGAGTAATCTATATAATGCTGTTGGATGAATTAGTGAGCATCCTGTTAGAAGAACTATAAAGAACAATTCCCCTAGATATGATAAAGACTCGCAATGGATGATAAGATTGCTAGAAGAGAATTCAAGACCCGTAAGGGCCAAAGCATAAGACACCATGAGATAGGAAGTGTGATGTGAGCATGAGACCAAGAGAGTATATTCTTAATGATGTGAATATGATTACATTTCAAGTATGAAACCTTATGTGAATAATTGATATGATGATATGATGAAGTGTTGTGCTACGTATTTAAGATGCATGAGGTTTCGAAACATGAATAAGATTGAGGAATATGCTCATGTGAACTAGAAAGTTATTGATTTGAGAAAGTTCCATGAAAATGATGCATGAGATTGAGATTATGTGGCATGACTCAAATTTGAGGAAATTCGAGAGTAGCTGTTATGCGCCGAATTTCCGTAATTTGAGAGACATAAGAAAGTTTTTGAGAAATTATGATGTTTAAGGTGACACACCGAGATGTACTTCTCCTACTCCTGAGGAGAAGGTAAAACCATGAGGGCATAGACATTAGCCCTCAAAGCGGACAAAGTCGTTGGTCTTAACCAGTCGATGCGTTTCGAAGAAGGAAAAAGTCCCATGATGGGTGATCCTTAGGCCCCCTACCCATACTCTAGGAGTCAGGATTATGATGATTATGATTATGATTATGTTTATGATTCGCTTATCAAGAGGATAAGTAAGAACTAGTGACGACTAGTTAAGGTATGAGCTCATAGCCTAGTTTAGGGGTGCGGTTACTATTATGTTTAGTGTCACAAGATTAAGATGAAGGAACAATGTTCAAGAAAAGTTTCATGCCACTTAAATGTTGTTTGATTATTGTTTGGTTTGCCTAAAGAACTGCCATGCATCCATGATCTATTATGCTGCATACATGCATTAAGATTCATTATAAAAGACACGGACCTTGGATTAAATGCTTTTATGAAAATCTCATAATAAACCTATGCATGCTTAACCTTTTCATAATAAACCCAAGGTTCCTGGGGACGTAAACGATGACACTAGGATAGAGGATTTCCTACTGAGATTCTTTAGCAAGATTCTCACCCTCTCTCGTTCCTTTTCCATTACGTCTCCAGACCGATGGTGTCGTCGTGATTTTTGTTGATGCGCCCGTATGGGAGTTGTTTGATCCGATCACCAGTCATACCATTTCGAGGGTCAATGTTCTATACGCATTTTTGCATACTTGGGATGCCCATTTGCCTTTCCTTCCAGTTTCCGCTTCACCCGACCTCCCCTATGGTGATGACATGATTTTTGAGAGGACACGACCCGAGACAAGCAGAATCATCGCGCCCGTCTGGCATCTTTAGTGGTACGAGGTTACCCGAGTACGTGCCTCATACGTCATTGCTGGAGACTTATCCGAGGACTCCTTCCGATCCATATCGGAGGATCCGCTCCTTCGGTGCCTTTGGGCCGTCGAGAGAGTGAGGACACTCTCGAGGAGGCATATGAGGCGTGTGCGTCAGCCAAGAGGTGCCCTCGCTCGAGACCACGTTGTACCACCGTCTCGTATGCCTACACCTCCACTTCATTAGGCCACGTCTGGGAGCTTCGGTTTGGGTTACCCCGCCCGAGGAGTAGCATTTTCCATAGGCTTTTAGAGGGAGGGTTGACTTGTTTGGAGTATCTTTTGGGGGTTGTTTTCATGTATTTGTCATTATGTTTCTTATTTCTGATTATACTGGAAGCTCTGCCACTTATATGGGTAAGACATTTTATGTTTCTTTTATATTCCAGTGGCTATGTACTAAACTATTATGACTAATATTATGATGTTTATCCTCATGATTGAAGTATCTTTTATTGCTTATGTTCTGTATGATTTTGTTCATTCTTCGCTTTACGTTTCGTTTATGTTACACGCAAAGGCTCGCACTTTGTTTTACATGACTCATTTGAAAAAAAAATTTACTTGTATTTTCCGCTAAGTATTTTGTAAATGAATTTAAAGGGAAGTAATAACTAATAATTAATCTTGATACGTCCTAGGCATATTGAGTTAAATATTAGGGTGTTACATTATGGTATTAGAGAGTTCATTCTCACGAGCTTAAGGATTGGACTTATCGTGCTTAGAGGCATGTTACGGTAGGATGTCATGTATAGTGCTTAGCTATTAGATATAAGCTACAAGATAGGCATTCATGACCTTGTCTGCGGTCGTGCCATGGTAACTAGCTCATTTAGCTTGGAATATTGAGCCTGATCACCTCAGTGTTTGTTGACTTGTGTGCTTAGGGACCAATGGCACCCCGCGACAAAATAGGAATGCGAACGAAGGTGAACAAGGGAATGAAACCAGCTGCTGTGCGTGAAATGGCAAGAGCAATGGAGTGTATGTGTGACCTCATGAATCAACCAAGGGATGCTGCTCAAGGTCCCCCTGCGGAGGCGTGGAACAAGCCCGTTTTGGGGAGTTTGCAAGGCCAATCCCCCAACCTTTCGTGAGCTTTGAACCCCAACAAGGTTGATGAGTGGATCAAGAACATGGAAAAGATCTACTCGATTGTTGCTTGCTCCTAGGAGAGAAGGTTACCTTTGCTGCCCTATGATGGAAGCTGACGCAGTTTTGGTGGACCGGCACCGAGACTACTGAAGCTATGGTAACGCTATCAATTAGTAAGCTGTTCATGATGTACTTCTATGAGAAGTATTTCCCGAAGTCAGGAATGAACGCCAAAGACATCGAGTTCATGCAACTGACGCAAGGTGGAGCTACCGTCGCCCAGGACACGGCGAGGTTAGAGGAATTGATCAAGTTCTCACGGGTTTTCTAGGGAATCCGATGAGATATGGAAGTGTGTTAAGTATGAGGTCGGGTTGAGGGCCGAACTTAACTTTGCTATGGCACACATGGAGATTAGGGATTCCGACCCTAGTCAACAAGTGCCGGATCATCGAAGAAGGGCACAAGAAGATGAGTGCCGCAAGGGCGGATCGTCCCGTGGTTTGGGACCCCAAGCCCCGAAGTTCAAGCCGTCGCATTAGAATCAACCGAGGAACCATTACCATCCCTACCAATCCAACCAGTCAAGCAACAACAACCAGAGGCAAAGAGGACCTGTCAACCAACCCTTCGACAAAACCCGAGCCACCCAACCATAACGGCCGAACTGCAACCATCAACAACGCGGAATGGCGGTCCACGCAACAACGACAACAACAACAACCAACAAGGAGGGCCCAATGGGAACAAGAAAAAGGCACCCAAGGAGTTCCCCGCTGTCCCTACCGCACAAGCCGTGGAGTGCCCTGCGTGGAAAGAATCATGGCAATCGTCCCTGCGGAGCCGGGCAAGGAGTGTGTTCCAAGATGTGGCAAGCTCGCACTATGTGAAGGATTGCAGAAGTAATGGAGGGTCATCAAGTCAGGAATCCCGACCGCAACACTAAGGACGGGTCTTTACCCTCAACGCGAAGACGCGCAAGATCCAACGACCTCATCGAAGGTAAGTGTGAAGTAAATGGTAGAACCTTAACCGTGCTTTATGACTCGGGTGCTACTCATTCTTTTATCTCACATGCTAGTGTTGAGTCCTTGAATTTGAAAGTTTCTAAGCTTCCTTTCGACCTTATTGTTTCTACTCCTACAAATCGCCCTGTACATACTTGCAACTGTTGTTTAATTGTCATCTTACCATTGAAAATAGGTCTTTTGTCAGATTTGATTTGTTTACCTTTGAAAGACATAGGGATAATCCTTGGCATGGATTGGCTTTACGCTAACCATGTGTTGTTAGACGTTATACAAAATCTGTTATTTTTTGTCATCCCCCTAGCAAAATTAGTCAAACCTTGAAACTTTATGTAAATTCCGTAGATTTCTTCTAGTAGGGAGAAAACTAAGGGATATGTCCTTCTAGCCGCTAGCAAGGTAGACTTTGAGAGAACATAGATGATATTCCAGTGGTAAAAGAGATCCCGAGGTATTTCCGAGGATACCCAGTTCCTCAGAGAGAAGTGGAGTTCTCCATCGAGTTGGTTCCTGGAAAGGACCTATTTCCATAGCCCCGTATAGGATGTCACCCTTGGAGCTAAAAGAGTTAAAAACCCAATTGGAGGAGTTGTTAGAAGAGTTTTATCAGACCTAGTGCTCACCGGGAGTCCCTTTGTTTGTTAAAGAAAGGATGGGAGCATGAGGTTGTGCATAGATTATAGGCAATTGAATCGTGTACGGTGAAGAATAAATACCCTTTGCCTAGGATCGATGATCTCATGGACTAGTTGAAAGGAGCTGGTATTCTCCAAGATTGATTTAAGGTCCCATACCACCAAATTAGGGTGAGAGATGAGGATATACCCAAAACCGCCTTTAGGACACAACACTTTGAGTCGTGATGTCATTTGGACTGACAAATGCACCCGCCGTGTTCATGGACTACATGAATAGGATCTTTAGACCCTATTTAGATAAGTTCGTGGTAGTTTTCATAGATGATATACTCATCTATTCGAAGAATCACGAGGAGCATGAAAGTCACCTAAGGTTGGTTTTAGAGGTGTTAAAGGAGAAGAAGTTGTATGCTAAGCTCTCTAAGTGTGAATTTTGGTTGGAGTAAGTGAAGTTTTGGGACATGTAGTATCAAAAAGAGGTATAGCGTTGACCTAGTAAGATAGAAACCATAATGAATTGGGATAGACCGACCACCGTATCGGAAATATGGAGCTTTTTGGGATTAGCAGGCTATTACCGAAGGTTCATTAAAGGATTTTCCCATATTTCGCTTCCCTAACCAAGCTAACTAGGAAGAACACCCGTTTTCATGGAATCCCATTGCGAAGGAGCTTCCAAGAGTTAAAAGAAAGGTTTACCCCAGTTTTAGTTTTACCAAACCCAATGTACCCTTCGAGGTATATTGTGATGCTTCAGGAAGGATTAGGCTGTGTGTTGATGCAAAATAGGCAAGTGGTAGCCTATGCGTCTAGACAACTCAAGCCACACGAGGTTAACTACCCTACCCATGACCTAGAGTTAGCCGCCATAGTGTTTGCCTTAAAGATTTGGAGGCATCACTTGTATGAAATAAGGTTCAAGTTTTCTCCGATCACAAGAGTCTTAAGCATCTCTTTGATCAGAATGAGCTAAACGTGAGGCAAAAAAGGTGGATGGAGTTCTTAAAGGACTATGATTTTGGCTTAAGTTCCGGAGGCCAATGTGGTTGCCGATGCCTTGAGTCGAAAGTCATTGCGCCTATCTCATATGATGGTCAAGGAAGTCAAGCTGATAGAGAAGTTTAGGGATATGAATTGGGGATGTCAATGTCAGAAAGAGTGTAAAAATGTGTCATCTTACGGAACAAGTGGGTTTAAACAAAGGGTGATGATGGCACAAGTAGAAAATGAGGAGTTTAGAGAGACTTGAGGCGGTTAAGGCTAGAAAGCTTAAGGGTTTTGAGCAAGGACCGACGGGTTGTAGTTCGAAGGGCGGATATGTGTACTACAAGATGGTGACCTCCAAGAGGATCTTGGAGGAGGCCCATAAAAGCCACTTCACCATCCATCCTGTGCCACCAAGATGTACCAAGATTTAAAGAAGATGTTTTGGTGGCCCGATTGAAAAAGGACATAGTAGCCTGGGTTAGTAAGTGCTTAGTCTGTCAAAAGGTGAAGATTGAGCACCAAAAGCCTTCAGGAATGTTGCAACCTTTGCCTATCCCTGAGTGGAAGTAGGATAGCATATCCATGGATTTTGTGACCGGCCACCTAGAACCCAACTGGCCATGACGCTATTTGGGTAATAGTGGACAGGTTAACCAAGTTGCCCATTTCCTACCCATCAAGATAACCTTTTCCCTAGATAAGTTTTGTTGTATATCCAAGAGATAGTGAGGTTACATGGAGTTCATTTGACGATAATCTCGATCGAGATCCAAGTTTACGTCGCGTTTTGGGAGCCATTCAAAAGACGTTTGGTTTAAAGCTGTGTTTTAACACTTACCACCCTCAAATGGATGACAATCTAAAGAACTATCCAAACATTGGAAGACATGTTGAGAGCATGTGTTTTGGATAGAAAAGGGAGTTGGGATAAGCACCCTCTTCGAGTTCGCGTATTGTAACACCCTAACTCTTAACCTCATACACCTCATACACTTGAGTTGCATTTGGTTAATTGTTAGTTGCTACTCCTTGTTTTAGATCTTGACATGGCTTTCTTTAAAATACGAGTACTAAAAAAATACGACTAAATTTTTCTTTTTGAACTTAAAACTTGAAAATGCGAGCCGCGTACGCATACATAACGATTATCGTACATAACACATAGCAATCAAATATACATCATCATGTCATTCACGAATAAATCATAGGAAGTCACAGCATATATTATAGTATCATGTCATAGACATAACATAGCATCGATGCCCTTAGAACTATAAGGACACCTAGGGTACCAAATACATCAACGACTTGAACTAATGCAAAACGTAACCTAAATAGAGCTAGGCTAATCTTCACGCTTCCGCTTGCCCATCTACCAACTCGACGACGTGAGTCCTACGCCCGTGCCTCAAGGTAGCTCACGATCAATCCGCATCATCCGTCTGGAGACGACACCTGAGGAAAACAAAAAGGGTGAGAACTTATACAAGTTCCTCAGGAGTCCCGAACTCTAACACAAGTGTCATCGTCGTCGTCCCCAGCCACTTTGGGTTTCATTATGAAAGAGGTGTACTTGCATAAATTCAATTTTTTATTCTCAAATCTTATTATCCAAAGTGGGTTCCTTTTCGCATGGTCTTAATGCTATGAATGCAGCAGATATCTTATGTATGCATGGCAATACTTCACATATAATCAACATGAGTAAATAACACATATAACCCAAGAAATCATGAAACGTATGCATGTATGTCTTTTACGTTACTCTTGGTGTTACTTTCATAACTTGTTCCTTTCATAGCCTTGTTCCTTTTATAACTTTGTTCCTTTTATAACTTTGTTCCTTTTAAAACTTTGTTCCTTTTTCCACCCTCATCATGGTCGCCAAAATCCACCCAACATGCCCCCTCGACTTTAACATGGTCACCAAAACTCCTAATCACCTATCGCCTAGGAATGAGCTCATCCTAACTAGCCGTCGTGTAGATTTACAAAAAGAAGGGGAACCATATCTTTTCTCTTATCATATCATTTCTCTTTTCCTGGATCACCCGTCAACCCTTAACTTGGGAAGTCATAATGGGATCATTTCCTCTTTATCATATCTTGTATGAATACAACATGAGCATGCAACCATCGAACCTTGTATGACATATCATATATTATTATCTCATGTTCTCATGCATTGTAAACATAGCGTACCACATCATCATAGCAACATGCCACCCATCCATACATTCTCATGCCCAAGGTATTTAAAACATTCACATACATAAAGACAACGCTTACTCGATCTCATTCTCACATCACATCTCCTTATCTTACGATATCTTATGCTTTGCCCCTTGCGGTCTTAACCTTGAGTTCAAATATTCTAATGTCCGTATTACATTTTTATCTCAACTAGGGGTTCATTACCTATAATTCTTATTAAGTTTTATGTTTACTAAAAATCCAAACAGCACCTTATACTTAAGGGCAGAAAATATCACATGCTTAGGGGCTCTAAAATCTCCATTTTTGACCCTTTCTAGATCCGTCTTCGCCTACGGCTTTATAATTAATTCCTAAACCAATTATGAGAGGTTCTTACACATATCCACTAATTATAAACCATTTTTCTTAATTTTAAACTTGCTGGAACAGAATGCATAAATTGTGCATTTAAGTGTTCTAAAATTCTCATTTTAAGTCCTTTATTGTTACTTACTTATCCAACTCCTCTAAAACGTTCCTTGCTTCACTCAAACATAATTTTACACATTTTAACACCATAAAACAGATTTAATACAGTGGCCAAACATGAGAGGGCAGAACCGAAAAGTAAAGCCCATAAATCACATAATTTCATGAATTAAAAAGCATACAAGTTGCTAGTTTTCTCTTGGAATAATTTTAGAACTCAAAACTCCTTTAGAAACCAATTTATCTCATTAAAATCATGTAAATATACATGAGGGCAGTAGCTAAATTAATTTTCTCATAAAATAGATTTAAAACATATAATCTCATTCATAATGTTCCTTAGGTACTCCTAAGCTTAGAAAAATTACCAAAACATGAGCTATGGACACTTGTGATTAGATGAACTCACACCAAGTCCATCATCATCACCACAAGGCCGAAGGCTTCTAGAAAAGAAAATCACATTTTCTTAAAACTTTACATAGGATACTTGGGCAAGTCTTTGAGCTCTAGACCATTTAGGTGGTGACATAAATTTAAACATGTTATGCAACTCATTTTACTCTTCTTTTAGAAAATAAAGTGAGAGCATAAAATAAATATGAGGTGCACTCATTTGTTATCTTTAGAGTTTAAGTGATGACATAAAATATAAACATGCTAGACAAGAAAGTAAACATGAATGCAAGGTTCAATTCTTTATTTTAGTGCTCTAGGCCTCTTGGGTGTTTACCCCAAATCAACAATCAACTTTAAGGTTGAAATAGGTAGGCTTTGAGATTTATTACGTGATAATGCACATTCTTGTTTTAATCTTTAGATTGCTTAGTGATAGCTTGAAAATAAACATGCTATGCAAAGCATAAAAGTAAACATGAATGCACTTTAATTTAGATCTTAACTAGAGCCCTTACAAGACCTTAAAGGAACATAAAAACCTCAACCCATTATGTATCATTAGGTGAGCTTTAGAGTTCTTAGCATCAAGACACCAAGGAAGTCTTATGTTCTTCAAACACCATCATCAAGCTCAAGGAAATGATTTTTCAAGAGACAACCTTTCAATCAAACATAAAAGGGCTACCTTAACATTTTTAGCAAACTTTGTTCAAGAGAGGAAAGGAAAAACCGAAACCATTGAAGAAAAAGAAATAAAAACCAAAGCTTGAACAAGGCAAAAAGGAAAAACCGAAACCTTAGAGGAATGAAGGCCAAAACTTTGAACTAGGAAAAACCAAGGAGGAGCCGAAATCATAAAGGAAAGGAAATGAAAAACCAAAACTTTGAACTTGCAAAGAAAAGGAAAAACCAAGTTTGTATATGGTCCTAGACCAAGATCCAAGCTTTAGAGGTTTCTCTCATGAACACCAAACTATCTCATGAAACCTCATCATCAAGCTAAAGATTGGTTTATAAAATGGCCTCATGGCCGAAAATACAAGGAGGAAGAAAAAGAGTTTGAAACCAAGAGAAAACTAGAAACTTTTCTCAAAGAAAGTAAGGAAAACTTGAAAGAAAACCCCTACCAAATGAACCCTTGAAAGAGATGAAAGAAAGCTTGATTCTTTGAAGGAAATGAGAAGACAAAATCTTCTCTTTGTTGGGGATATAGCTTCGGCCAAGAGGAAAAATCAAGGGAAAGGATTTTTCCTTGAGGAAACAAGCTTAGAAATGGAAAGATTGAGTGTTTGAGAGGTGGTTTAAGGTGAGAGGGTGGTGGTTCAAGGTGGTTTATGGTGGTGGAAAGTTTCTTTGAGGGAGGAGGAAGAACTTAGAAGGAGAGAAAATGAGAAAACAAGAGAAATTGCAAGAATGCACAACTTAGCAAATGATCTAAAAAAGAATGAAATGTTGTGGCTAATTTAGGGGGAGGGCTGGCCGAAATTCATTGGCCTTGGAGGGAAGGAAAATATCTTCCAAAGCTTGTCTTGGAAGCTTGGTTAAAGTGCTAGCTTAGGTGTAGTCAAATCCTAGCTTTTGCATAGCCTTTTTGGATGAAATTTGAACTCAAAATTTGTGGCTTTTGGGGAAATTCTAACTAGATTAACAATTTTAAAATAATTCTTTTGATCAAAAAGGTGGTAGACAAATTTCCTTGATTTAAGGAAATTGGAGAGAGAAAAACACTATTCATTACTTTTTGATTAGACATCTTGAATTAAAGAATGTAATTAGAACTTCACTAAGCAATTTTAGTTTCTAACCAACCTTAATAAATCATTTTGACTCTAGATTAATTCTCAAAATAAATTAATCTTCGATTAGAGCCTAATATTGCTTAGTTTCAACTAATTACGTCATTAGGCGCATTGTACACGTTCTAGGGGCAAAATGGTAATTTCGCACTAAACTGCCCGGACCTCGCGTGCCCAACCAAACATCAAAACCCACTTATAAACATCATTCCAAACTTCCTGGAAAAGTTTTGCTCAAACGGCACCTTTTACCCGTAGAACAGGAGGGTATTTCGGTCATTTTGAGCCGAAGTTCTGAAAACGAGATTTTCACCTCGAATCCAACCTTACAAACATAATCCCCTTCGAACATTGAGTTAACCCATTCGAGGACCGCTGTGTCGCTTCCCTCGAATTTGGAAAATGACCTTAGGGGCATTTTGGTCATTTTGTACTCAATCAAAAATTCTGGGCGTTACATTACTCCCTTCCTTAAAAAGAATTTCGTCCTGAAATTCGTTACACGTGTATGGTCACAAGGAACCATAAACGAGACGCACAAACAAAATACTACCATCTATCGCACACTTACCTTGGGCGTGAAAACGGAGGCATCTTCGACATTTACCGAACACTCGCCCTTGATGTTGGGGTTTAGGTGCGGCATCCAGCTGGGCTTTGTGTTGCATCTCGAACCATGTGGCCAGGCTTGCCACATCTGTAACACATTTTGACCCAACAAGCAGGGGCGTTTGCATGGTCCTTTCCGCACTTTGGACAGTCTGATCAGGGTTCCATCGAGGTGTATCCTCTTGGGTCATTCGATCCTGGTGGCGGTCTTGAACGTGGTTGGCTCGGCTTGAACTTTGGTGCTTGTGGCGTAGCTTCTTTGCGATCTCATCGGCCTTTGCCATGTCAGCTTCTTATGCCCATCCTCAATAATGCGGCACTTGTTGACTAAGGTGGAATCCCTAATCTCCAAGTGAGCCACCGCAACATTGACTTCAGCCTTCAATCCGACTCGTACTTGATGCACTTCCAATACTCGTCCTGTTTCCTTGGTACATCCTCGAGAACTTGATGAGCTCCTTGGCAGTGTATTGAGCGACGTTCATGTCTCCTTGAGCCAACTTCATGAATTCGATGTCCTTGGCGTTCCTCACGATTCCTGAAATACTTCTCGTAGAAGTGAGCCTTGAACAACTCCCAGCTGATCTTTGTACCCGACGCCTCTAGAAGCCTCTGAATCCGGCCACCAAAAACTAGCATCACCTTCAAGCATGTAGGTGGCGAAGGTCACCTTCGTCCTCCGTGCATGGGATCACGGTGAAGATCTTCTCACTCTTGATCCACTCATCGGATGGTCCAATTCAAGGTTCCTTTGAACAAAGATGGGTTGGCTTTGCCGAACTCCCAAAACGAGCATGTTCGGGGACCTTGGGACCATGACCATGGCTCCCCTCTCTGATCCATCCTCTCCATCATCATCCTCATGGCTCTCGCCACATTGCGAAGCGCTTCTGCGTCCGTGTCCTGACTCCTGGTTCAAGTCCTATCCCGTCGTTGGTGCCATTGGTTCCTAAACACACAAAGCAACAAAACACTGAGGTGATCAGTCTCAACACTTCATGCAATGTGAGCTAGTTACCAAGACAAACCACTCTTACAGGGGTCATGTATTTCTATCTTATAACATATCCTATTGATAAGGCAACACATGACATAACTATCGCATCATGCCTTTAAAAGAGCATGGTCTAGTCCAATCTCAGGCTCTTGTGAATTCGACTCTGATACCAAAATGTAACACCCTAACTCTTAACCTCATACACTCAAGTTGCATTTCGATTAATTGTTAGTTGCTACTCCTTGTTTCAGATCTTGACATGGCTTTCTTTAAAATACGAGTACTAAAAAAATACAACTAAATTTTTCTTTTTGAACTTAAAACTTGAAAATGCGAGCCGCGTATGCATACATAACGATTATCGTACATAACACATAGCAATCAAATATACATCATCATGTCATTCACGAATAAATCATAGGAAAGTCACAGCATATATTATAGTATCATATCATAGACATAGCATAGCATCGATGCCCTTAGAACTATAAGGACACCTAGGGTACCAAATACATCAACGACTGAACTAATGCAAAACATAACCTAAACAGAGCTAGGCTAATCTTCACGCTTCCACTTGCGCCCACTGATCCATTTCGACGACGTGAGTCCTACGCCCGTGCCTCAAGGTAGCTCACGATCAATCCGCATCATTCTCGTTGGAGACGACACGGAGGAAAACAAAAAGGGGTGAGAAGACTTATACAAGTTCCTCAGGAGGCTCCCGACTCTAACACAAGTGTCATCGTCGTCGTCCCCAGCCACTTGGGTTTCATTATGAAAGAGGTGTACTTGCATAAATTCAATTTTTTTTTCTCAAATCTTATTATCCGAAGTGGGTTCCTTTTCGCATGGTCTTAATGTTATGAATGCAGCAATATCTTATGTATGCATGGCAATACTTCACATATAATCGACATGAGTAAATAACACATATAACCCAAGAAATCATGAAACGTATGCATGTATGTATTTTACGTTACTCTTGGTGTTCCTTTCATAATCCTTTCATAACCTTGTTCCTTTTATAACTTTGTTCCTTTCATAACTTTGTTCTTTTTAAAACTTTGTTCCTTTTTCCACCCTCATCATGGTCGCCAAAATCCACCCAACATGCCCCTCCCTTAATTTTAACATGGTCACCAAAACTCCTAATCACCTATCGCTTAGGAATGAGCTCATCCTAACTAGCCGTCGCTAGATTTACACCGGGAAAAAGAGGGGGAACCATATCTTTTTCTCTTATCATATCATTTCTCTTTTCCTGATCACCCCGCAACCCTTAACTCGGGAAGTCATAATGGGATCATTTCCTCTTTATCATATCTTGTATGAATACAACATGAGCATGCAACCATCGAACCTTGTATGACATATCATATATTATTATCTCATGTTCTCATGCATTGTAAACATAGCGTACCACATCATCATAGCAACATGCCACCCATCCATACATTCTCATGCCCAAGGTATTTAAAACATTCACATACATAAAGACAACGCTTACTCGATCTCATTCTCACATCACATCTCCTTATCTTACGATATCTTATGCTTTGCCCCTTGCGGGTCTTAACCTTGAGTTCCAAATATTCTAATGTCCGTATTACATTTTTATCTCAACTAGGGGTTCATTACCTATAATTCTTTTTAAGTTTTATGTTTACTAAAAATCCAAACAGCACCTTATACTTAAGGGCAGAAAATATCACATGCTTACGGGGCTCTAAAATCTCCATTTTTGACCCTTTCTAAGATCCGTCTTCGCCTACGGCTTTATAATTAATTCCTAAACTAATTATGAGAGGTTCTTACACATATCCACTAATTATAAACTATTTTTCTTAATTTTAAACTTGCTGGAACAGAATGCATAAATTGTGCATTTAAAGGGTTCTAAAATTCTCATTCTAAGTCCTTTATTGTTACTTATACTTATCCAACTCCTCTAAAACGTTCCTTGCTTCACTCAAACATAATTTTACACATTTTAACACCATAAAATAGATTTAATATAGTGGCCAAACATGAGAGGGCAGAACCGAAAAGTAAAGCCCATAGGTCACACAATTTCATGAATTAAAAAGCATACAAGTTGCTAGTTTTCTCTTGGAATAATTTTAGAACCTCAAAACTCCTTTAGAAACCAATTTATCTCATTAAAATCATGTAAATATACATGAGGGCAGTAGCTAAATTAATTTTCTCATAAAATAGATTTAAAACATATAATCTCATTCATAATGTTCCTTAGGTACTCCTAAGCTTAGAAAAATTACCAAAACATGAGCTATGAACACTTGTGATTAGATAAACTCACACCAAGTCCATCTCATCACCACAAGGCCGAAAGGCTCCTAGAAAAGAAAATCACATTTTCTTAGAAACTTTACATAGGATACTTGGGCAAGTCTTTGAGCTCTAGACCATTTAGGTGGTGACATAAATTTAAACATGTTATGCAACTCATTTTACTCTTCTTTTAGAAAATAAAGTGAGAGCATAAAATAAATATGAGGTGCACTCATTTGTTATCTTTAGAGTTTAAGTGATGACATAAAATATAAACATGCTAGACAAGAAAGTAAACATGAATGCAAGGTTCAATTCTTTATTTTAGTGCTCTAGGCCTCTTGGGGTGTTTACCCCAAATCAACAATCAACTTTAAGGTTGAAATAGGTAGGCTTTGAGATTTATTACGTGATAATGCACATTCTTGTTTTAATCTTTAGATTCCTTAGTGATAGCTTGAAAATAAACATGCTATGCAAAGCATAAAAGTAAACATGAATGCACTTTAATTTAGATCTTAACTAGAGCCCTTACAAGACTTTAAAGGAACATAAAAACCTCAACCCATTATGTATCATTAGGTGAGCTTTAGAGTTCTTAGCATCAAGACACCAAGGAAGTCTTATGTTCTTCAAACACCATCATTAAGCTCAAGGAAATGATTTTTCAAGAGACAACCTTTCAATCAAACATAAAAGGGCTACCTTAACATTTTTAGCAAACTTTGTTCAAGAGAGGAAAGGAAAAACCAAAACCATTCAAGAAAAAGAAATAAAAACCAAAGCTTGAACAAGGCAAAAAGGAAAAACCGAAACCTTAGAGGAATGAAGGCCAAACTTTGAACTAGGAAAAACCAAGGAGGAGCCGAAATCATAAAGGAAAGGAAATGAAAAACCAAAACTTTGAACTTGCAAAGAAAAGGAAAAAAATCGAGTTTGTATATGGTCTTAGACCAAGATCCAAGCTTTAGAGGTTTCTCTCATGGCAAACACCAAACTATCTCCATGAGACCCCATCATCAAGCTAAAGATTGGTTTATAAAATGGCCTCATGGCCGAAAATACAAGGAGGAAGAAAAAGAGTTTGAAACCAAGAGAAAACTAGAAACTTTTCTCAAATAAAGTTAGGAAAACTTGAAAGAAAACCCCTACCAAATGAAACCTTGAAAGAGATGAAAGAAAGCTTGATTCTTTATGGAAATGAGAAGACAAAATCTTCTCTTTGTTGGGGATATAGGTTTGGCCAAGAGGAAAAACCAAGGGAAAGGATTTTTCCTTGAGGAAACAAGCTTAGAAATGGAAAGATTGAGTGTTTGAGAGGTGGTTCGAGGTGAGAGGGTGGTGGTTCAAGGTGGTTTATGGTGGTTTGTGGTGGTGGAAACTTTCTTTGAGGGGGAGGAAAAAGAACTTAGAAGGAGAGAAAATGAGAGAAAACAAGAGAAATTGCAAGAATGCACAACTTAGCAAATGATCTAAAAAAAATGGCCAAGCTTTCCAATGTGTGTTATTTATAAAGAATGAAATGTTGTGGCTAGTTTAGGGGGGAGGCTGGCCGAAATTCATTAGCCTTGGAGGGAAGGAAAATATCTTCCAAAGCTTGTCTTGGAAGCTTGGTTAAAGTGCTAGCTTAGGTGTAGTCAAATCCTAGCTTTTGCATAGCCTTTTTGGATGAAATTTGAACTCAAAATTTGTGGCTTTTGGGGGGAAATTCTAACTAGATTAAAAATTTTAAAATAATTCTTTTGGTCAAAAAGGTGGTAGACAAATTTCCTTGATTTAAGCAAATTGGAGAGAAAAACACTATTCATTACTTTTTGATTAGACATCTTGAATTAAAGAATGTAATTAGAACTTCACTAAGCAATTTTAGTTTCTAACCAACCTTGATAAATCATTTTGACTCTAGATTAATTCTCAAAATAAATTAATCTTCGATTAGAGCCTAATATTGCTTAGGTTCAACTAATTACGTCATTAGGCGCACTGTACAGTTCTAAGGGCAAAATAGTAATTTCGCACTAAAACTGCCCGGGACCTCGCGGCCCAACCAAACATCAAAACCCACTTATAAACATCATTCCAAACTTCGAAAAGTTTGGGCTCAAACGGCACCTTTCCGCGTAGAACATCAGGGTATTTCGGTCATTTTGAAAGTTTGGAAAACGAGATTTTCACCTCGGATCTCAACCTTACAAACATAATCCCCTTCGAACATTGAGTTAACCCATTCGAGGACCGCTGTCCCTAATTTGGGTAAAATAACCTCAGGGGCATTTTAGTCATTTTGTACTCAATCAGAAAAATCTGGGCGTTACACGTATAATAATAGTTATCATGCGAGCATCGGTATGGCACCGTATGAAGCCTTGTATGGGAGGAAGTGCCAGTCGCCTTTGTGGCATGATCCGAGAACAGAGTGTTTGGGATGTAGTGAGGAAACGACGAGCAAATAAGAATGATCAAGGATAGAATCTTGACCTCAAAGCCGACAAAGGAGCTATACAGACAAGCGGCGAAAGCCAATGGAATTCCAAGAAGGCGAGCATGTTTTCTCAGGATTACCCACTACAGGCATAGGTAGAGCCATGAAAGTCAAGAAATTGAGTCCGATTTGAACCTTTTGAAATCCTTCAAAGAGTCGGGATACAAAATAGCCCTACCTCCAAATCTGTCAAATCTTCATGACATCTTTCACGTCTCCGAGCTCAGAAAATATAATCCAACCCTAGCCATGTGTAACACCCTAATAATTAACCAATACACCTAGGTTGTATCTGATTAATTACTAGACTTTACTCTTTGCTTCAGTTCTTTCATCATACTTTGAAAATACTTAGTGAAATTACGAGCCATTTTTTAAAAAACATAATTGAAAACGTGAGCCGCACATAACGTGAACAATAATCGAAATAAAGCGAATAACGTGCAGATATAGCATGAAAAACATATCATATTGGCTCCATCATATAACATCCATAATTACATAACACATAGATAGTTTGCCTACCAACAGAATAAGACTAGGTGTAGGCAATCTAACAAAACATAAATAATATATGGATGGAAGGACATCCATTAATGGCACCTAGTAATAACACTCCAAGGATAGGGATAAATATCTAAAATATACGAGTGAAACTAGCAGGATCAAGTTCAGCTACCAGGTGAAAGCCTCAATGTGATTCACGAACGCTTCCCTCTTTCTGAAGACGAGATGGAAAGAAAAATAAAGGAGTGAGAAACTTATAAAAAAAATCTCAGTAGGGTACTCACCTCATGATGCATTGTGTCATCATCATCGTCCCCAGGAACCTCGGGTTTCATTATGAAAATGTGAGCATGCTAAGATTCATTTATTAGTTTGGAAATATACTTTACCGAGGTCGTCATTTTAATCATGCGTCTTATAATGCATCATAAACTTAGCATGTCATGTTTATAATGAACTTTTCCTTTCATATATAATAACATAATTATGCATAAGACCACATCATATTCCTCATCATCATATCATAAATACTATGCATAGAAGAACATCATATTTCTCATCATCATCTCATAAATACTATGCATAGAAGAACATCATAATCACATAATACATTACTTAGTTCCTTAGGTGACTTAAAGTTACTTTCATCATCATTTTCCTGGGCCACCCTATACTCCACCCTTTTGGGAGTAATCTAGGTTATGAGCTCATACCTTACTAGTCGTCACTAGCATATACTTATCCCTTTTGATAAGTTAAAATCCCGACTCTACCCTTTTGAGAGAACGGGTTAGGGGCAAGAATCACCTTTTCACCACCTATAGTCTGATGGGTCCAAAGGATCATTTCCTCTTAAATTTAAGTCACCATTAAGTCTTTGCATGTTATATCATAATACAATTCTCAATAATATTTTCTCGTTTCTAGTTTTATTCTGGAATAATATATACCAACTGTAATCATGCATCTGGAGATTCCAGGAAAGAGAGGTGGGTCACAAATGGACACGCTTAAATACCAAGTCTTTCCTAGCCAGAACCTTTCCAAATTACACTTTTATAGTAATATACTTTCTTCAGCAACAAAGGTAACTTTTTAAGTAACAAAGAATATTTCATTATTTCATGCATAAGCATTCTTATTGTTTGCAACAACAACTATAACATGCAAGTAGAAATCATTCAATGACGTCAAATACTTAATAAGCATCAAATCACTACATAGACTTATCATTTAAAACATCAAAGAGACATCATCATAAATCCTTATCGAAAGCGTCTTAAACAATTGAAACTCTAAATCGGGCAACCTCAATTATTGAACTAATTAATTATGCATCTAAGGGATTTATTACCATCAATTATAAGCCTTAAGAACATTATTAGACTATATGAGGCAGCATAGGCGGTAAATCATATTTAAAGCTTTACGTTGCTTTATGTAGCTAATTTCACTTCTAACATGCATAGAATTATTCCTTATTAATAAACATAATTATCAAAACTTCAAACATATCAAATCATAGTAATACTAACTAGATAGTGGCTGAATCATGAACCTCACATAATTGCTTAATATCTTATTTTAAGTACATGCAAGATATTAGTTTCCCATAATATCATTTTAAGCCTTAAAACTCTTTTAGAAACTAATTCTTTTTGGTAATCTTGAAAGAAATTATAGAACCAACTCAGTAGCTATTTAAAAATTACTTTAGGCCTACCTTAATCATGAGGTCAATTTATACATTGAAAGAATGTTCATGATTAAAATTCTCACTTAAGATAAAAGGAGCAAGTTTTGAGCTTTAGAGATTTAGGTGATACTAGAATCATAAACATGCTATGCAACCTCATTTTAATCTTATCTTTATAAGGTGATAACTTGGAATTATAAACATGATGCAAGAAACTGGAGCGTGGTAGTCCGCATGACCAGTGGAGGGAGAAGAATCTAAGAAACGGAGCGCGGTAGTCACACTGGACCTGAAGGGAGAAGAGAACTCTTATTACATCTTATTAAGCTCCAAACTCAAGACTTTTTAAAGAATGAATTCTTTGACTCCAATAATCTTAAGGAAGCTTTAGAGTTTTTATTACCATGGTTCCAACTTTGCTTGTGATACTTGGGCAAGTCTTTGAGCTCTAGGATCTTTAGGTGATGACATAAAATAAACATGCCATGCATTGATTCTTTTAGCCATTATAAAATAAAGTGAGAGCATAAAATAAATATGAGATGCAACCTCTTTATTATCTTTAGAGATTAAGTGACAACTTGAAACATAAACATGAAATGCAAGCTTGGAAATTTAAACATGAATATGCAAGTTCATTTATTCATTCTTGAGAATTTAGTGATGACATAGAAAGTAAACATGGTTATGCAAGGCATAAACTTAAACATGGATGCAAGTTCATTTTATTTCTTTACTAGAGCTCTTCCAAGACTTTAGAGAAATATAAATTCAACCCAATATATCTTAGCAAGACAAAGTGAAAAATACATCTTTCAAGTTCTAAACTCAAGATCTTTATTTTTACATCATAAAAACATCATTCTTTAAAGTTTTGCATCAAGTGGAATTTTCAAGCTTTAAAGGCCTAACTTGTGATGGATTTACAACCAACACTCAAGGTCCTCATCATCAAGCTATCATCATATTCCTTCTTAGGCCATTTGGCCGAAATCATTAAAGAAAAATAAGGAAAGAAAACAGAAATTGTAAAGCTTTAAAAACTAGTGAAACCTTCAAGTTTTAGAGGTCTAACTTGTGAAGGCTTTGCAACCAACACTCAAGAACCTCATCATCAAACCATGGTCTCATCATAATCTAGGCCATAAGGCCGAATGTTTTTAAAAGAAAGGGAAAACAAAATCAAAATTGAAAGCTAGAAGAAAGTCCATGAAATCATCATTTTTGAGCTAGAAACATAACTTGTCATAGCATAAAATAAACTTAGAAACAACTCCCTACCTAATCTTATTTGAAGGAAAGGAAGAGAACTTGGTTTCTTTGAGTGAAATGGAAGAAAATATCTTTGAAAACTGAAGAGAATTGGCCAAGGAGGAGGAAGAAAGAAAGCTTTTGGTGCTCCTAAGAACTAGAATTGTGTAAGTTATGATCAAAGGCTTCTAACACTCTTCAAGCATGCCTATTTATAGAGATTTTGAAGCTCATAAATGGACAAATGAAGGAGGAAGGCTGATGGATTTTCATGGGGAACAAAGGGAGGAAAACATGGATTCAAGACAATTTGTATGAATTTAGGGAATTATGTTTCATGGTGACATTTTGGCATTTTGTTTTAGTGTATCTTTGGGCAATTATTCTGATGCATAATGGCATCAATAATTTCGTGCATTACAGCCCAAGGAGGAGAAATTTGTGTGTTCCATGTATTATTTAGGTGTAGGTAAGGTATATTTGCAAATTAGAGAATTTACAATTAAGGGCTTAGGTGAATTAGTAAGCAATTTGGGTGTTTTTAAGCAATTTTAGGTTCTAATCAATTTAAATAAATAATTTTGACTCTAGATTAATAATTAGAATTTAATAAGCTTTAATTTGAGCCTAATATTGCTTAGGTTTCGTTAGACGAATCAAAAATCTCAAAAATTGTAAAACTTACAAAGAAGGGCAAAATGGTCATTTTACTTAAAAATTGCCGAGACCACCCAAGCTTAACCAATGGTTAATCATAGCTTAAAAACACCTTTTAAAACATTTTAGTGAGGTTCGGGCTAGTCGGCACGCAAATCGGAGTTAAAACGCCGGGGCGTTTTGGTCATTTCGCGTGTCGAAACTCAAAATTAGATTCTTCTCCTCTATTAACACACATAACACAAACAATCCCCTATTATCCTCAAAACATCCCCTTGAGGACGGGTGGGGCCCACGATCCTCATTTTCTGAGTAAAATAACCTCGGGGCATTTTGGTCATTTTACACGTACAGAAATTCGGGGTTGCGACTCTTGCAGGAATTGCTCATAACCTCTTTTCTAATGTTATATTCCTTCTATTGAGGATTGTTTGGTCTCAAATTTATATAAGAATTACCTAGGGTAATTCGGTAATTCTAAATGACGGTAAAAGTTGGCGTTACACCATATGTTAGAGCCAAAACATGTACAATTAAGGGAGGACTTAATTTTCATCTCCACCAACGAGAATCGTGGATCGAGGTTTCAGCAGCGAGGAACAAGTCCGTTCCTTTGGTGAAGGTCGCGTGGGGACGAGACAAGACAAGATATATACGTGGAAGCTGGAAGTGGAATATGGACGAAGTATCCGTGTTTCTAAGGTAACGGATTTCGAGATGAAATTACCCTATTGTTTGATTACCCTACTATGTAATCGATTCCCTGTTGTTTCAAATTCCAAATGAAATTTAGTCCCTGGTAATCGATTACCAGGCACATGTAATCGATTACAGAACACCCCTTTTGCTTATGAAATTATTCCAAGAGAAGACTAGTAACTCTTATGCACTTATGATATGATTTTATGTGATTAATCATGATACATACTCTTGGTTGTTTTATCTTGTTGGCCATTATAATTCTGTTTGAGGTTAGAATGCGTAATGTTATGCTTGAGCGAAGTGAGGAACGTTTTCGGAAGATAGGAAAGACTAAACAAATAGGAAGGAATTGGAACTAGAATCTTAAAGCACTTAGACACAAGAATAATAACTTTCTTCTAGCAAAATTGAGCTTAAGGAAGATGGTACATAATTGGTGATCATGCCTAGGAGTTGAACATAGAACCTTAGGCGGATATAACTTAGAAAAGAGTTTAAGGCATAGATTCTAGAATCCCCGTAGTTGAAATAAATGATCTTGATGAGTAATCTATATAATGTTGGATGAATTAGTGAGCATGATGTTAGAAGAACTATAAAGAACAATTCCCCTAGATATGATAAAGACTCGCAATGGGTGATAAGATTGCTAGAAGAGAATTCAAGAACCGTAAGGGCCAAAGCATAAGACACCATGAGATAGGAAGTGTGATGTGAGCATGAGACCGAGAGAGTATATTCTTAATGATGTGAATATGATTACATTTCAAGTATGAAACCTTATGTGAATAATTGATATGATGATATGATGAAGTGTTGTGCTACGTATTTAAGATGCATGAGGTTTCAAAACATGAATAAGATTAAGGAATATGCTCATGTGAACTAGAAAGTTATTGATTTGAGAAAGTTCCATGAAAATGATGCATGAGATTGAGATTATGTGGCATGACTCAAATTTGAGGAAATTTGAAAGAGTGGTGTTATCCGCCAAATTTCCGTCAAATTTGAGAGACATAAGAAAGTTTTTGAGAAATTATGATGTTTAAGGTGACACACTGAGACGTACTTCTCCTGCTCCAAGTGAGGAGAAGGTAAAACCGTGAGGGCATAGACATTAGCCTGCTAAAGCGGACAAAGTCGCTGGTCTTAACGAGTCGATGCGTTTCGAAGAAGGAAAAAGTCCCATGATGGGTGATCCTAGGCCCCCTACCCGTACTCTAGGAGTCAGGATTATGATGATTATGATTATGATTATGTTTATGATTCGCTTATCAAGAGGATAAGTAAGAACTAGTGACGACTAGTTAAGGTATGAGCTCATAGCCTAGTTTAAGGTAAGTTACTATTATGTTTGGTGTCACAAGATTAAGATGAAGGAACAATGTTCAAGAAAAGTTTCATGCCACTTAAATGTTGTTTGATTATTGTTTAGTTTGCCTAAAGACTGCCATGCATCCATGATCTATTATGCTGCATACATGTATTAAGATTCATTATAAAGACACGGACCTTGGATTAAATGCTTTTATGAAAATCTCATAATAAACCTATGCATGCTAACCTTTTCATAATAAACACAAGGTTCCTGGGACGTAAACGATGACATTAGGATAGAGATTTCCTCCTGAGATTCTTTAGCAAGATTCTCACCCTCTCCGTTTCCTTTTCCGTTACGTCTCCAGTCTTATGGCATCATTCGTGATTTTTGTTAATGCGCCCGTATGGGAGCCCACTTAAATATCACCAGTCATACCATTTCGAAGGTCGATGTGCTATACGTATTTTTGCATACATGGGATGCCCATTTTCCTTTCTGGTCTCCAGTTTCCGCTTTACCCAACCTCCCTCTATGGTGATGACATGATTTTTGAGAGGACGCGACCCAGAGACAGTAGAATTGTCGCCCGTCGGCATCTCAGCGGTGAGAGGTTACAGGAGTACGTGCCTCATACGTCATTGCGGATAGACTTAGGAGGACTCCTCCACCCATATTGGAGGATTCCGCTCTTTGGTGCCTTTGCCCGCTGATAGGAGTAGTGAGGACACGGTCTCTCGCCGAGGCATATGAGGCATGTGCATAGCCGAGAAGCGCCCTCGCGAGGAGGCCACGTTGTACCACCGGTCCATATGCCTACACCTCCACTTCATTGGGCCACGTCGAAGAGCTCGCAATCATAGGTTACATCTCCCATTGAGAAGTAGCATTTTCCGTAGGCTTTTAGAGGGAGGGTTGATGTTGTCTGGCTGTATCTTTTGGGGTTGTTTTCACATATTTGTCATTATGTTTCTTATTTCTGTTATTATACAAGCTCGCCCACTTATATGGGTAAGACTTTTTATGTTTCTTTTATATTCTAGTGGCTATGTACTAAACGATTATGACTAATATTATGATGTTTATCCTCATGATTCAAGTATCTTTTATTGCTTATGTTCTGGATGATTTAGTTCATTCTTCCGCTTTACGTTTCGTTTATGTTACACACAAAGGCTCGCACTTTGTTTTACATGACTCATTTCAAAAAAAATTTTACTTGTATTTTCCGCTAAGTATTTTGTAAATGAATTTAAAGGGAAGTAATAACTAATAATTAATCTTGATACATCCTAGGCGTATTGGGTTAAATATTAGGGTGTTACAAAAAAAGTCCAATGATGAGTGATTCCTTAGGTCCCCCCGGACTCTGGAGTCGGATTATTATTTTATGATTATGATACGCTTATCAAGAAGATAAGTAAGAACTAGTGACGACTAGTTAAGGTATGAGCTCATAGCCTAGTATTAGGGGTCGGTTACTATTTTTACATACCATGATGTCACAAGTTTGAGAAACGAGAAAAGATATGAAGCATTTTGCTTATGAAAGAGAGAAGTTGATTATGAGAAAGTACATGCCACTTATATGAGAATTAGTCATTGATGAGATGCTTTATTGGTTTGCTGCATAAAGTATTGCCATGCATTCATGTTCTGTATGCGCATACATGCATTAAGATTCATCATAAAAGACACGGACCTTGGATAATTACTTTTATGAAAACCTCATAATGAACTATTGCATGTTTAACCTTTTTCATAATAAACCCAAGGTTCTTGCGTACGTAAACGATGACACTAGGATAGAGGATTCCCTCCTGAGATTCTTTAGCAAGATTCTCACCCCTCTCTTTGTTTCTATTTCCGTTACGTTTCCAACCATGATGGCGTCGTTCGTGATCTTCGTTGACACATCGATATGGGAGGTGTACTACGATCCAGATCATGAGTCTACCATTTTAAGGGTCGTTATGCCGTGCGTATTTTTGCATACATGGATGCCTGTTTTCACATCCGCCTCCAGCTTTTTTTACCCTAACCTCTCCCTACAGTGACGATTTGATCTTTGAGAGGACACACCCTCGCGATGAGCAGACTCGTCGTGCCGCCCTTCGACTTCTGCGTGTGGCTACCCGAGTACATTCCTCGCCGGAGGCATTTGAGACCGAATCTCGAAGGATACCCTACTCATGTCTTTTGGAGGGATTTGCCCTCCAGTTCCCATGGACATCGGAGGGCGTGAGATATGGTGACGCAACGGAGGCTAGCTTACGTCAGAAGATGCGCCACGCGAGGAGGTCATGTCCATCCACCTTTCCGTTTGCACACACCCGAGGAGCTTGCATAGTTCATTAGGTATGTACCTTCGAGGACGGGGGGCGTCATTAGTAGTTCGAGGGAGGGGGTAGCCATGGCTTAGGATCAATCTTTTGGGGCCTTCCATGTATTCACTGTTAGTTTTCCTGTTTCTTTTCTTGTATTTTCTATTTCCTAATCCAAGCTCTGCCCTCTTATATGGGTTTGACTTTATGCTTTCTTATATTTAGTTGATGTACTAAACTATGATATTTAATATTATGATGGTTGTTCCTATGATTAAGGTGTTCTTATTTTCTTTATAGTGCATGATTTATTTTCTCTTATGCTTTACGTTTCGGTTATGTAGTATTCGATGGCTTGCATTTTGTCTTACATATTTCAAAAAAAAATTTACTCGTATTTTCCACTAAGTAATTTTACAAACGAGTTTTAAAGGGAAGTAATAACTAATAATTAATCTTAATACGTCCTAGGCGTGTTAGGTTAAATATTAGGGTGTTACAAAGGCCAAGTGATTTCGGCCAAGGGAAAACAAAATCAAGGGAGGATTTTTCTTGTGTTCATGTGTTTGGGAATGAAAAGGCTAGGTGTTTTGGAGTTGATCTATGGTGGTGGTATGTTGGTTTTAGCTTGGAAGCTTAGTTATAGAGGAGAGAGGAGAAGAGAGTTTAAGTTGAGAGAAGCTAGAGCATTTTTTTGACAAGTCTTGATGAGCAAGACTTCACCCAAAAGTGAATGGTAAAATAAGAGTGTGTAAGAGTGAGTGAGTTGAAAAAAAAAACAACATATGAGAGGGAAATGAGGTGCATAGGCCGCGGTCACATAGAGGCTTTAGGGGGAAATTTCATTTCATTTGGGTGTGGGAATTAGGATTTTTAGGTAATTATAATTAGGGGTTTGGTTAGAAATTGATAATTTGATATTAGGAGTTGTAATGTGATGGTTAAGGCTTTCAAGACATGTTTAAGGAGTAGTCTTGCTTGTTTAGTTGAGTCAAACTTGATTAATTTGAAATTCAAACACCAACATTGTTCCTAACATTTAGGACAAGAAAGAGGAGAAAATGCTTTTGTCTCTACTTTATACTTTTTGATCTCATGAGCATTGTTTGAATAAGAAAGAGGTTTAAACTTTCCTTAAGCAACCTTGGGTCTTAATTAACCTCAAATAATTATTTTGACTCAAGATTAATAGATAAAATTAATTTATCTTTCATTAGAGCCTAATATTGCTTATATTTCCTTAATTACTTTAATTAAGCTTAATTAACACTAACCAGGGGTAAAATGGTAATTTTACACATAAACTCCCCAGGACCTCCTGGGACCATTCAAGATATCACATATATCCTTTAATTAACATTCCCAACTCCCGGGTGATGGTCGATTCCAACTCACTCAATCTTGATTAAATTACCTTATGGGCATTTTGGTAATTTTGTGCACCGGAAAAAATCAGGAATTCAGATTTCCTCATCTCCGTCATCTAAAACACATCTAGTCCCTTTCAAACATCAAACTAACCCCTCAAGGATAGCCGGGTCCTACCGTCCTTGATTTCCAGGCAAATGATCTGAAGGGCATTTTGGTCATTTTGCATGACAAGAAAATCGAGGCGTTACACAAATCCCACATGCCTTTTAATTACTCCATTCAAGGGTGTAGCCAATGTACTAAAATCATTAATAAGCCTCCTATAGAAACTAGCTAAACCATGAAAGCTCTTACCTCAGGAACATTCTTAGGAGTTGGCCACTCTTGAATAGTTTTTACCTTTTCTGATCAACCTACGCTCCTTGTGAGCTAACAATGTAACACCTAATAATTAACCCAATACACTTAGGCAGGATCTGATTAATTACTAGACTTTACTCTTTGCTTCAGTTCCTTAATCATACTTTGAAAATACTTAGTGAAACTAAGAGCCATTTTTAAAAAAAAAACATAATTGAAAACGTTAGCCGCTAACGTAATGATTTAGCAAGATTTAAAAGACACATAGGAATTTACAAACATCACATCATAATGTATTGGCTCCATCATACAGCATCCATAAGCACACCATAATACATATACATAATAATCTCACTCATACATTCCCCTTTTAAACAAATACATCAAACTAGAATACATAAGACAACATATGCACTTAAAGTAAATAACCTTAAAGGCCGAAGAGAGCTACCCTAAAACTAGGGTATATGATCACGCTCAAATCTATTAAGAACTTTCTACGGCCACTGCCCTAAAATGGTGGAATATATCCTATCTCCTGACGAATTCCTTTAGAAAGGGGCACATGAGATGTCCTGGCTGAGGACGCATAGATGGTCTTCATGCTAATCTTGGCTCACCACAGTTTCCTCACTACCCTCTCTCACACGTGAGGGAGTAGGAGCGAGCTCTCCGAATATACATGAGAG
>JAMLFY010000019.1:5314824-5363566 GCA_030441495.1 Dalbergia oliveri | reverse complement strand
AGACTTTAAGCCTCCATAATCATGAGGCCGATTTATACATTGAAAGAATGTTCATGATTAGAATTTTCTCTTAAGATAAAAGGAGCAAGTCTTGAGCTTTAGAGATTTAGTGATAGCTAGAATTATAAACATGCTATGCAACCCATTTTAATCTTGTCTTTATAAGGTGATAACTTGGAAATATAAACATGATGTAAGAAACTGGAGCGGCGTAGTCCGCACTGGACCAGTGGAGGGAGAAGAGATTTTAAAAATTGGAGCGCGTAGTCCAGGACCGGTGAAGGGAGAAGAGAATTCTTATTACATCTTATTAAGCTCCAAACTCAAGACTTCTTAAAGAATGAATTCTTTGACTCCAATAATCTTAAGGAAATTGAAAGTGAGCTTTAGAGTTCTTATTACCATGGTTCCAACTTTGTTTGTGATACTTGGGCGAGTCTTTGAGCTCTAGCATCTTTAAGTGATGACATAAAATAAACATGCCATGCATTGATTCTTTTAGCCATTATAAAATAAAGTGAGAGCATAAAATAAATATGAGATGCATCATCTTTATTATCTTTGAAGATTAAGTGACAACTTGAAATATAAACATGAAATGCAAGCTTGGAAATTTAAACATGAGAATCAAGTTCATTTATTCATTCTTGAGAATTTAGTGATGACATAGAAAGTAAACATGGTTATGCAAGGCATAAACTTAAATATGGATGCAAGTTCATTTTATTTCTTTACTAGAGCTCTTCCAAGACTTTAGAGAAATATAAATTCAACCCAATATATCTTAGCAAGACAAAGTGAAAAATACATCTTTCAAGTTCTAAACTCAAGATCTTTATTTTTACATCATAAAAACATCATTCTTTAAAATTTTGCATCAAGTGGAATTTTCAAGCTTTAGAGGCCTAACTTGTGATGGATTTACAACCAACACTCAAGGTCCTCATCATCAAGCTATCATCATATTCCCATATAGGCCTTATGGCAGAAATGTAAAGGAAAAGAAAGAAGAAAATCGAATGGAAAAGCTAAAGAAAGTCCATGAAATCATCATTTTGAACCAAGAACAACACTTAGCAAAGCATATAAATAAGCTTAAAGACAACTCCCTACCTAATTTGGTTTGAAGGAAAGGAAGAGAACTTGGTTTCTTTGAGTGAAATGAAACAAAATCTCTTTGAAAAGTTGAAGAAAGAATTTCGGCCAAGGGGAAGGAAGAAAGAAAGTTTTTGAGCTTTGGAAAAACTTGAAATTGTGCAATTATGAGCAAGGCTTCTAAGACTCCTTAAGCATGCCTATTTATAGAGATTTTGGAGCTCATGAATGGACAAATGGAGGAGGCATGGGTGGCTGATTTTGAGGGGGAACAAAGGGAGGAAATTCATATTTTTGTTTAAGGCATGCTTTAGGGAATTTTTTATTTTTTTTTACATGAAGCTTTGTGCCAAATTTTCCAAGTAATCTAATGCATGGAGGCCATATAATTTCTTGCATTACAGCCCAAGGAGGAGGAAATTTATGTCTTCCATGTATTATTTAGGTGTAGGTAAGTATTCTCCAAATTAGAGAATTTGCAATTAAGGCTTAGGTGAATTAGTAAGCAATTTGGGTGTTTTTAAGCAATTTCAGGTTCTAATCAATTTAAATAAATAATTTTGACTCTAGATTAAGAATTAGAATTTAATAAGCTTTAATTTGAGCCTAATATTGCTTATGTTTTGCTAGACAAATCAAAAATCTCAAAATTTGCAAAACTACAAAAGGAGGGGAAAACGTAACTTCACTCAAACTTGAGGGGCCATGAATTTAACCAATGGCCAATCATAGCTTAAAAACACCTTTTAAAACATTTTAGTGAGGTTCGGGTTTGGCACGCAATAAAAGTTAAAACGGCCGCATGGGCGTTTTGGTCATTTCGCGTCGAAACTCAAAATTGAGATTCTTCTCACACATAACACAAACAATCCCCTATTATCCTTGAACATCCCCTTGAGGACGGGGCCCACAATCCTCATTTCTGAGTAAAATAACCTTAGAGGCATTTTGGTCATTTTACATGTATAGAAATTCGGGGCTTGGACTACTCAGGAATCACTCATAACCTCTTTTCTAATGTTATATTCCTCTATTGAGGATTGTTTGGTCTTGAATTTATATAAGAATTACCTAGGGTAATTCAATTTCTAAATGACAGTAAAAGTTGGGCGTACATTTCAAGATAATGACTTGTTGTTGTCATGTGAGAAACCTCTAAAGCTTGAAACAACTTGGTCTTGGACCATACATGCTTGGATTTCCTTTCTTTTCTTGGCTTAAGTTTCGATTTTCCTCTTCCTCTTTCCTTTAAGGATTTCAGTTTCCTTCTTTGGATTTGGACAAAGTTTGTAAAATATGTCTAGTAGATCACAAAAGTTTTGTTAAGAAAGTTAATCTTATGATTTCAAAAAGCTCTAAGCTTACCCTTGCCAACCTTAAAGTTGGTCGGCCGTAAGAGTTTAACTCTAGATTGAAGCCCATGAGCAATAAAATAAAGAATATGACTAGTCCTTGTAGTTTTGTTTAGACAAAGTGTTGAACTTTGAGTCCATTTCCTTAATCTTGATGATGAAGTTCAAACCTTAAGATTTTTTTTGAAGTCTAGGTGCTAAGAACTCTAAAGCTTGCCTTATGATACATAATGGGTTGAGGTTTATGTTCCTCTAAAAGTCTTGCAAGAGCTCTAGCTAAGATAAAAACAAGCTGCATTCATGTTTAAATTTATGTCTTGCATCTCATGTTTTTTTGATGCTATCACTAATTTCATAAGAGTAAATGAATGAACTTGCATTACCATATTTAAATTCCCAAGCTTGCATTTCATGTTTATACTTCAAGTCATCACTTAATCCTTAAAGATAATAATGAAGTTGCATCTTATATTTATTTTATGCTCTCACTTTACTTTCTAATGATGAGTAAAATAAAGTGCATGGCATGTTTAAGATTTTGTCATCACCTAAATACTCTAGAGCTCAAAGACTTGCCCTAAGTATCCTAAAAAGGAAACTCCAGATCAAAAAGAAATGGATGAGTTTTGGTATGATTCAATAATGGTTCAATTTTGTAAAATGCATGAATAATTTCAAGAAAATGTTGGAAACTGTTTATGAGGTCTCAAGATGTTTAAATAGTTTGGAATGTGTCAAAAATCATGTTTTCTCAAATTCGATAGGTTGGTAATCGATTACCATCCATGTAATCGATTACCAAAAGTTTTGAAGGACTTTTGGTTCTGGTAATTCAATTACCAGAGGCAATGTAATGAATTTACTTTCTTCATGCCTAGAACCTATTGGAAATTAATGATTACCTGATAGTGTAATCGATTACTATTATGTTCTTTATTTTGGAAAATAGATTTAGCCCTAGTAATCGATTACCATTGTATGTAATCGATTACAGGTTGGTTTTGAAACCCAGAATGAATTGAGCTCCTGGTAATCGATTACTAGGAACATGTAATCAATTACAGAACACCTTTTGTTTCCTGAAAATGTCCAAAGAGAAAACTAGCAACTTGTATGCATTTCAACTGAGAGATTATGTGATTTTATGGGTTCATGATTTCAGTTCTATATTTGGCTATTGTATAAATGCTGTTCTAAGGTGTTAAATGTGTAAAAAATTATGTTGAGTGAAGCAAGGATCAACTTAGAAAAGTTAGAAAGGATAAGCAACTTAAAAGGGATTAGAGATGAGAATTCTAGAACACCTTAATGCAAGAAATGCAAATCT
This sequence comes from Dalbergia oliveri, assembly GCA_030441495.1. Taxonomy (NCBI): domain Eukaryota; kingdom Viridiplantae; phylum Streptophyta; class Magnoliopsida; order Fabales; family Fabaceae; genus Dalbergia; species Dalbergia oliveri. Next base: position 5,359,792 of record JAMLFY010000019.1, on the reverse strand, counting down.
GTTCTAGCATGATTAATTCAAGGATAAATGATTCATAATTAGTAAGACATGTACAAGATCCCTTCATAAATAATTAGGTGTTGATTCCTAAGTTTAAGACGATGATAAGAGATTTAAAGTGGTTTATAACTTAGAGAACATGCCTAGGAATCCCTCATAATTGGTCTAGGAATTAATTATGGAGCCTTAGGCGAAGATGGATCTTAAAAAGGGTCACGAATGGAGGTTCTAGACCATTAGGCAAATGATATTTTTTGCCCTTTTATGTGCAATGCCTATGGAATTTTTAGTGAGTTCAATCTTAGAGAACAAGTCTAAGTGCAAGCCTCTTGAGGGTAATAAAGATGCAAATACAAGTTTAAAGCCCGTAAGGGTCAAAGCATAAGATACTATGAGATAGGTGGATGAGAAGTATAATTATGATGATGAAACTCGTACACACCTATGATGATGTGAATATGTTAGTTCCTTGAGTATGAAACCTTATGTGCATAACTTGATTTGGTGATATGATGGAATGTTGTGTTAAGATGCATAAGGTTTTTGAAATATGAATGAGATTGAGAAATATGCTTATGTGAACTAGAAAGTTTTTGATTTGAGAAAGTTCCATGAAAATGATGCATATGATTGAAATGATGTGGCATGACTCAAATTTGAGGAAATTAGAATAGTGTTATGCGCCAAATTTCCATCAAATTTGAGGGACATAAGAAAGTTTTTGAGAAAATGATGTTTAATGATGACATGTCGAGAACGTACTTCTCCTACTAGGATAAGAAGGTAAACGGTGAGGGCATAGGCATTTGCCTACCAAAGCGGACAAAGTGGTCTTAACCAGTCGATGCGTTTCGAAGAAAGAAAAATATATGATGTTTAAGGTGACACACCGAGACGTACTTCTCCTACTCAGGTAGGTAAAGCGTGAGGGCATAGACATTAGCCTCCAAAGCGGACAAAGTAAGGTCTTAACCAGTCGATGCGTTTCGAAGAAGGAAAAAGTCCCATGATGGGTGATCCTTAGGCCCCTACCGATACTCTGGGAGTCGGGATTATGATGATTATGATGAATATGATTATGTTATGATTCGCTTATAAAGAGGATAAGTAAGAACTAGTGACGACTAGTTAAGGTATGAGCTCATAGCCTAGTTTAAGGGTGCGGTTACTATTATGATTAGTGTCACAAGTATGAGAAAGGAAAGATGTTCAAGAGAAAAGTTACATGCCACTTATATGTTGTTTGTTATTTGTTTGATTTACCTAAAGTATTGCCATGCATCCATGAAATATTATGTTGCATACATGCATTAAGAATCATTATAAAAGACATGGACCTTGGATAATAACCTTTGAAAACCTCATAATGAACCTATGCATGCTCAACCTTTTCATAATAAACCCAAGGTTCCTGGGGACGTAAGCGATGATACTAGGATAGAGGATTTCCCTCCTGAGATTCTTTAGCAAGAATTCTCAACCTCTCTCTCTCTTCTTTGGTTACGTCTTCAATATTGAATGGCGTGTTCGTGATTTTTGTTGACGCACATGTGGGAAGTGCACTCGATCCGGAGCATCAGTCCTACCACTTCGAGGGTCGTTGTGCCATACGCATTTTCATACGTGGGACGTCCTTTTGCTTTCCCCGTCTCAGCTCTCGCTTCAATCTGACTTCACCCTTGGCGACGACCTGATTTTGAGGGACGCGACCCTGACGAGCGAAGGGTCGTGCCCGTTTGGCATCTCAACGGTGCGAGGTTACCAGAGTGCGTGCCTCGCCGAGACGTTCGGAAGCGACCCGTAGAGGATCCTCCTTCTCATCCTTCTCGGAGGGTCCGCCCTGCCATACCCATGGATATCGGGATGGGTTGCGAGGAGACGGTGACGCGCGGAGGTTAGCACGACGTCGAAGATGCGCTCTCACCTTGGCGGCATGCTCGCCCATCCTGGGCCTCACGCATCCGAGGTGCTTGCCCGTTCATTGGATATGTGCCAGAGAGATGAGTAGGAGCGTCGTCCATAGCTCGAGGGAGGGAGGGAGAGTCTAGCTGGGAGTATCTTTGGGGTTGTTCCATGTATTTGTCTTCATGTTTCTTATTTTATGTTATTGTCCTGCAAGCTCTCCACTAGTATGGGTAAGACTTTATATTTATTTATATTTCTCTTGTGATGTACTAAACTATGTTATCTAATGTGATGAGGAATGATGTTTATGATGGATGTGTTCTTTAATGCTTATGTTCTATATGTTTTATTTATTCTTCGCTTCACGTTGTATATGTTACGCGCAAAGGCTCGCACTCTGTTTTATACAAATCATTTCAAAAAAAAATTTACCTGTATTTTCCGCTAAGTATTTTGTAAATGAATTTAAAGAGAAGTAATAACTAATAATTAGTCTTGATACGTCCTAGGCGTATTGGGTTAAATGTTAGGGTGTTACATAATTAGAGTTTAACCAAGCAATCTTAGGTTCTAATTAATCTTAATAAATTATTTTGACTCTAGATTAATTATCAAAATAAATTAATCTTCGATTAAGCCTAAATTGCTTAGGTTTAAATTACGTCATTAGGCTCACTGTACTGTTCTAGGGGCAAAATGGTAATTTTGCACTAAAACTGCTCGGGACCTCCTGGGCAAAACTAAACATCGCAACCTACTCAAAAACATCATTCTGAACCTTCTAGAAAAGTTTAGGCTCAACGGCACCTTTTACCCATGTAGAAATACAAGGGTATTTTGGTCATTTTGAGCTGAAAGTTGGAAAACGAGATTTTCACCTCGGATATCAAACATAATAGATATAATCCCCTTCAAACATTGAGTTGACCCATTCGAGGAGGGTAGACTGTCCTTGAGTTCCAGGCAAAAATGACCTTAGGGCATTCGTCATTGTACTCGAAGGAAAATGAGGCGTTAAAGCCTCAAGAGAAGATTTTTCTTCTCTTTTCTTCATAAAAGAGCAAGCTTTCACTCTTGCAAATAAGAAACCATCTTGGTAGGGATTTTATTTTATGTTCTTCCTCTTATTTTCTCATTTCTTCAGTTTTGGTTTCTTGTTGGAGGTCAAGACAATGGCTTGATGATGATGGTTGTAAGGCCATCATGTTCATCACCTCTAGAGCCCAAAGTTTGATCTTTTGCTTTTGAAAGAAAAACGTTAAAGAATGCTCATTTGGTTTCTTTGTTGTCTTTGAGTTTAATGATGAGTCCAAGAAATGAGATTCTTTGAACCATGGGAATAAAGGACTCTAAAACTCATTTTCATTTTGTTGAGATTTATGGGGTTGCAAGTTCCACTCTTTAAAGTCTTAAGTTGATGAGCTTTAATAAGATGTGAAAATGGACTTGCATTCATATTTATGTTTCAAGTCTTGCATATTTATGTTTATGTTTCAATTCCTTGCATGTCATGTTTATATTTTCAAATTGTCACCTTAAATGTTAAAGACATAAAAATGAACTTGCATTTTCATGTTTATATTTTAAGTCTTGCATTTCATGATATCACCTTATAATCTTGAAGACTTAAAAATGGACTTGCATTCTCATGCTTATATTTTCAAGTCTTACATATCATGTTTATATTTTCAAGTTGTCACCTTAAATGTTAAAGACTTAAAATGAGTTGCATGGCATGTTTATGATTCTAACCATCATCTAAGCCTTTAAAGCTCAAGACTTGCCCCTTTGTCTTAAATGGAAATTTTGATCATGGGCACACATTCACATTTGAATTTCGGCCTTATGAAGATATTGGGTTTCAAGTTAGTTTTAGTTTATTTTGAGACTTGAATCTTGTGTCTTTAGTGTACAAAGAAATTTTGAAAGAAATAGGAATTTAAAAGAGATAAAAATGTAATTTCTACAACTCTTGAATTTTTATTAATTCTATTACTGTTCATTACTGTGCGCACTATTCACTACTATAGGTTCCTGTTCATAATGTCAAAAATGTGTTAAAAATTGTTTCATATGTCTTTGATGTCTTAAAAAGGCTTTTGGGAAAAACTAGTAATTAGGAAGGATTAAAAATGTAATTTTCCAAAGCTTTTGAAATTTTAATTTTCTAGTACTATTCATTACTATAGGTTCCTGTTACAGATACATAAAAATTATTAATAAGTGTTGTAAAAATTATTTTTAGCATTTTAGGAAAAACTAGTAATTGGAAAAGGTCAAAAATGTAATTTCCTATAGCTAATGGAATAGTAATTTTTGGCACTGTTCACTACTGTTCACATACATAAAATTCATTAATAATTGTTGTAAAATTTATTGTTAGTGTCTTGGGTGCTTAAAAGAATAATTACAAGTGTTAGTTTTGACCGTTTGCAAAATGCGAAAAGTTGTGCTTTAAACTAACATTATGAACTTTTGGCCAAATGGATTTAATTAGAGTTAGTAATGATTTGGGAGGTGTCCATGTATTCAAAATACCATTTATGGTGTTTAGAAAAAGTTTTAGAAGCATTGACACTTGTTAAGTGTCAAAAAGAAACTTTGCATTTCGACCCTTAAAATCTAACAAAATTTGGCCAATGGCCGAAAATGGTGTTATGATTAATTCAAATGATTTCTAAGTGGTATGGGTCTTTTAAAAGTGTAAATTAACTTTGAGAATCATTAGTTTGAGAAAATATGTTGGAAGGGAAAATTTACAATTTGACCCATAAACTCTTAGATATTGCAATTTTAACCCCTTTTGGGGCTAAAGATTAATTATCAACAACTTGATGATATTGATGTGATTGATATGTTATAAAGGCTATGTTCTAATGGTTTTGGTTGGAAATTATATAACTTGAAATAATTGTGCAAGATTATGTGATGATGACTATGCATGCTTGATTCTTGAACTATGAAAGTAATGATTTCGATTATGTTGTATATATATCCTATTGAACATGGCATATGCATTAGCTAAGCACGGTCCTTGATTTTCGGCATCCTGGGTAAGAGCATGTTTACTTTTCAATGAGATAATGATGATAACATGCTTATGGATTTATGCAAAGAATGTGATGCATGCTTATGTGATCAATTACATGATGATTTGTGGCATGTTGTGATTATGAATGAATGATTGAGATGCATGATTGATGTGTTCTATGGCATGAAGCAAATTTGGGGAAGCTCCATTCCAGGCGTTATGCTGCAAATTTCCGCCCAATTTGTGGACTTAGAAAAATTATGAAGTTTATGAGCATGAAATGTTAAATGATAAGTTAAGATGATGGCTATGATTATATGCTCATGTTTGCATCTCTAAATAACATGCTAAGCTTAAAGGTGACATAAGACACATGGAAATGATCCTCTGGACTCCAATAATTAATGATTATGAGAGGTGATCCTTTAGACTCTAGGAATTAATGGTTATGAAAGGCAATCCTATCCCCCTATCCACTCTGGGAGTTAAGAATTAGCTTATCGAGAGGATAAGTGTAGACTAGTGACAACTAGTTAGGTATGAGCTCATAAACTAGAAAACTCTCAAAAGGAGAGTGTATTAGGGTGGCCCCATAGAAAATAATGAGAAGGTTAAGTCACCTAAGTGGACAAGAGAAAAAGATTATGTTATGTTACTCTATGTATCTTATGCTATGTTAAGTTACTATGACTCTTGTGATATGTTGCATTAAGTATTGATATGGATTCATGATATGGTATGGTGCATTCATGACATTAAGATTCATGTTAAAAGGCACGAGCCTCGGCTAAGGCTATTTGGAACTTAATAAATTAACCGTATGCATGTCCACCATTTTCATAATGAAACCTAAGGTTCCTGAGGATGAAGATGATGACATTTGCATAGAGGTGAAAGCCCTCCTGAGATTCTTGTTTAAGTTTCTCATTCCCTCTCTCTTTCCTTCCATCTCGTCTTCAGAGGGCGATGGCGACGTTTGTGATCTATGTTGATGCTCTCACTAGGGAGATGCACTTCGATCCTACCAACCAGTTTTATCATTTTGTAGGTCAATGTGTTGTTCATTTATTCATCTTCTTGGACCGTCCTTTGCGTACCGGTCACTAGCTTTTGGTTTTCGACCACTACTCCTTTTACTAATGACTTTGCTTTCGAGCATGCATGTCTACGTATGGAGCAGTTCATTCATGGCTACCCTCGCTTTAGCCATCCATGACTTCCCTGTTTACATGCCTCGATCACCACCTCGTCCTGCGGAGCCATGGTTAAACCGTCAGAAGAGTCACCATCCCAACACTCTTTGGGAGATTCCGCACCCACGATTCCCATGGAGGTGGGGAGTAGTAGTGATAGGGAGGCTCCTCTGTCGCGGCCCATGAGAGGAGCCCAAGCACGCTGGTAGGGGAGCCACTCATCCATCCTGATGAGCTCATGTTTATCCCGTGGGTTGTCTTGCTACTCTTACCGACCTTGCCCGTGTGTTCGGCTACATTCCTCCTCTCAGGAGCTTCGTTAGTAGGTGTTGATGGTAGACCTCTTAGAGGGCTTGTGTATATCATGGAGAGGGTAGCCTTCCATTGATATTTTTGTTAGAGGCTCTCTACTCTAGGCGTGCCCAAGTAGGAGTAGTGGGAGGAGAGGGTTTAGTAGGTTGTTTTAGTTTCTATCCAGATACTATTTATGACTTTTCTAGATGTACCTAGCCCAACCTCTATTGGTGGGCATGATATCTTTTAGTAGTTATTTGGGTGCGTAATGTGAAACGGTTAATTCTGCTATAAATATATATGGTGATGTGTTTATGTTCACGAAACTGATGCATTTGTATTGTGTGCATGCTGTGAATTGTTTTTATTTCTCCTTTATGTGTGCAAGACAAATGATGAGTTTTTCTTAGTATGCGCGGCTTGCGTTTTGTTTTCAAAGTTAAAAGAAATTTACCGGTATTTTTACTAAAGTAATTTCAAGAGTTAAAAACAAAGACTGAAATAAAAGAGTAAATTCTAATAATTAACTTAAATGCGTCCTAGGCATGTTGGGTTAAATATTAAGGTGTTATAATTTGATTAGGGTGAAAAACAAGAGCAAGCCTTTGCTGCCCTCAAAGATAAATTAACTCATGCACCTATTCTTGCATTGTCTAATTTTGCTAAATCTTTTGAGATCGAATGTGATGCATCTGGTCGCAATAGGTATTTTGATACAAGAGAGGGTACCCAATCGCTATGAATAAGAGGCATATGAATAAGAGGCATGCCAAGTATGTTGAGTTCCTTGAGCAATTTCCCTATGTGATCAAGCATAAGAAATGTAAGGCTAATATGGTTGCCGATGCACTTTCAAGAAGGTATGTTCTATTCTCTACTCTTGAAACTAAATTTATCGGTTTTGAGCATATAAGTGAATTGTATGAGCATGATCAGGATTTTCTTAGATTTGAAAAAATTGTGTGCATGCTATCCAAAATGGATACTTTAGGCATAAGGATTATTTGTTTAAAGAGAAAAGGTTAAGTGTGCCTAAAAGTTCCATTAGAGAGTTGTTTATGTGAGAGGCACATGAGGGATTTAATGGGGCATTTTGGGGTCCAAAAGACTTTAGACATCCTATGAACATTTTTATTCGCAACACATGAGACGTGATGTGCATAAATTTTGTGAAATATGTATTGTTTGTAAGAGGTTTAAGTCAAAGGTAATGCCTCATGGACTCTATACTCCTTTGCCAATTCCTGATTTTCCTTGGATTTATTTATCTATGGACTTTGTTTAGGTTGCCTGGACAAAGAATGGCAAAGATTCCATTTTTGTGATAGTGGATAGGTTAGAATGGCTCATTTCATACGTTGCAAGAAGGTAGTGAGGCTTCATGGATTACCTAAGAGCATTATGAGTGATAGGGACACCAAATTCCTAAGTCACTTTTGGAGGACACTATGGGGTGAGATTGGTACTAAATTGCTTTTCTCAACTACTTGTCACCTCCAAGATGGGCAAACTGAGGTAGTTAATAGGACTTTTTCTACCCTCCTTAGGACTGTTAAAGAAGAATATTAAGTCATGGGAAGAGTGTTTGCCTCATGTAGAATTTGCATATAATAGGGTTGTCCATAGCACTACTAATTATTCTCCTTTTCATATGTGTATAGATTTAACCCCTTGACTCCTCTTGACTCCTGCCTATGCCTAACATTTATGTTTTTAAGCATAAAGATGCACAAGCTAAGGCTGACTTTGTAAACAAGGTGCATGAGTAAGTCAAAGCTCAAATTGAGAAAATAATGGACAGGTTATGCAAAGCAAGCCAATAAGGGAGAAAGAAGGTTGTATTTGAACCCGTGATTAGGTTTGGGTACACATGCAAAATGAGAGATTTTCGTCTCAGAAAATCCAAACTCCAACCTCGGGTGATAGACCCTTCCAAGTCTCCAGAGAATAAATGACCTACAAGATAGACTTACCTGATAAGTATGGGATGAGTGCTACTTTTAATGTTGCTAACTTGTCCTTATTTGATGTAGGTAATGAGGAGTTAAATTTGAGGATGAATTCTCTTGAAGAAGGAGGGGATGATGTGATCATGGAAGATAAATTAGACTCAAGCAAGAAAAGGCAAGGAGGAGATCCTTTGGAAAGACTTGGTGGACCAATGACTAGATCCAAAACAAAGAGAGCTAGGGAAGCTTTGGGTCAAATGATTTCAAATTTGTTTGAAGCAAAGCTCACTCAAGGAGATAAAGACCCAAGACTAGTTAATTGCATTCACATGGCTGATCAAGCTTAATTATATCTTTGGGCTTGTTAATTTTTAAGTTAGTAATAATGTAATTGGGCTTGTGAATTTTGTACAACCTATCATTTGTTAATTTCACATTTTTTGAGTTTAGGTTTTAGTTTTGGTCTAAGTGTTATAGCCTACTTACTGAACTTTACTTTAGTTTATAAATCTTGTAAACACCTTTTGGAATGGGATTTTTGGCTAATTGAAATCAGAAACCTTTTGGTCAGATTGTCTCTCTGGTTCTTGCTTAGAACCCTAGGTCTTATCAAGAGTTTCCAATAGCTCTTGTGGCGATCACCCTTGGCATATCAATCATCCTTGATTGTGGTGCCCTCTAAGCATTTCCATTCCTCATCTTTTCCATCCTTTTTATTTTGTGATTTTGCTTCTCCTTTGATTCAATTCTGACCAAGTTAGAACAAAAAACATATCAATAGACCAAGATTAGTAATCCTGGATAAATATCTTAAAATCCTTTTAATAGTGTTTAAGTATGATTGCTTAGGGTTAGATTGAAATCTAGCGCAAATTCCCACACTTGGTTGAATGTCTTGTCTACTTCCTAAGATACAAAATGAACCAATCATTCTTTTGTAATTACTTTCTGATATCTTCTCACCATTCTCATCTACATAAATGACTGAGATGGATGCATTGGGGGTGCTCATTAGTTTGGCTTGATCCATATTAAACTTTTTCAAAATCTCTTTTGTATACTTTTCTTGATGGATCAAAGTTCCTTCCTTTTGTTGTTTTATTTGAAGTCCAAGGAAAAATTTGAGTTCACCCATGATGCTCATCTCAGATTTACTTTGCATTAATTGAAAACTTTTCACAAAGAAAATGATCAATGGCAAGATATAATATCATCAACATATATTTGAGCTATTAGAAAGTGATTATTTTGCTCAAGGGTAAATAGGGTTATGTCAACTTTACCTCTTTTGAACCCATTCTTTAGTAAAAAGGTACTTAACCTTTCATACTAGGCTTGAGGAGCTTGTTTCATACCATAAAGTGCCTTTGTTAACTTGAAGACATGGTTAGGAAGGTTTTCACTCTCAAAACCTAAAGGCTGCTTCATGTAAACTTCCTCTGAGAGCAATCTATTTAGGAATGCAAACTTAACATCCATTTGATATAGAGTGAATCCTTTGTAGGCAGCAAAAGCAAGTAGCATTCGTATGGCTTCAAGCCTAGCTATTGGTGCAAAAGTTTCACCATAATCAATTCTGTAACACCCTAACTTTTAACCTAATACACGCGAGTCGCATTCGGTTAATTATTAGTCGTTACGCCTTTGTCTAGAACTTGACTTATTTTTCTTTAAAATACGAGTAATAAAATATGACTATTTTTTTTTTATAACTTCAAGTCTAAAATGCGAGCCGCGCGTGAGCATAGATACCGACTAATACACGTATGATATAGCAATCATATACACGTAATCATAGCATATAAAGGTAGACCATAGTATAATCAGCACAACTCATATAAACATGTCATAATCATAACGTAATAGCGATGTCCTATAAACATAAGGACACCTCAAGATTACCAAACACAACAGTCAATGTCAAACATACACTAGCCCAAAGCTAGACATGTCTATAACAAAATTAGACTAATCTTCACGCTTCCACTGCGACCTTTGATCCGGTAGATGACGTGACTCCTATGCCCGCGCCTTAAGGGAGATCACGAACAACCGCACCATTCATGTCTGGAGACGACACGGGAGAAAGAGAAAGGATGAGAAACTTATTCAAGATTCTCGTAGGCTTCCGACTTAACATGAGTGTCATCGTCATCGTCCCAAGCCACTTCGGTTTTCATTATGAAGGAGGTGTGCATGCATAAGATTCAATTTTAAATTTCTCAAAAGTCATTTTATCCGAAGTGGGTGTCTTTTAGCATGGGTCTTAATGACATGAATGCAACAGATATCTCATGTATGCATGGCAATACTTCAAGAGCATAATTAACACATATAAATAGCACATATCACACGATTCAATGCACCAATAGAACAACAATGCAACATATATATATATATGCCTCTTTCCTTTACTTTTTCATAATTGAACTTTCAAGTTCTTTTCCACCCTCACACATGGTCACCAAAAGCCACCCGTTTCATCTTCCAACGATTTTCATGGTCACCAAAACTCCTCCTATTCTATTGCCTAGGATGAGCTCAATCCTAACTAGTCGTCGCTAGATTTAATATGGGGTAATGAGGGGGAAACACATCACTTCTTATCATGAGTATGCAACTTTATCATTCATCATTTCATGCTCAAAGTTTCATGATTTTTCTAAGTTAGCAAATTTGCGAAAACTCAAGCATTACGCTAAAGGAATTTCCCAAATTTGCTTCCGTCGTATAGCATCCAAACATGCATCTCAATCAATCAAACACAATTGCAACATGCCATAAAACATCATGTCATAAAGCACATAGGCAAGCATCACATCTCTTTGCATAAATCCATAATCATAATATTCGTCCATAACTTAAGGCAGTAAACATGCTCCTATCCAATATGCCAGGAAATCAAGATCGGACAAGCTAATGCATATGCTATGCCTCATAGAATATATGTATATAACATTATGAGAATCATCATTCACACCAATCAATCACCTAAGGTCATCAATCCACTTGATCTTGTTTAGAAAATAATTATTTAAACATTTGGGTGTGGTAATCGATTGCAAGTTCTGGTAATCGTTACCAGAAGCTTGTTCAGCACAAAGGGCATGCTGGTAATCGATTACATATGTTGGTAATCGTTACCAATCAAAAACTGTTTTGGGCATAAAGAACATCATGGTAATTGATTACATTAACTGGTAATCAATTACCAGAACCAAAACTAGTTCTGGGTATGAAAAACACCCTTGGTAATCGATTACATAGGCTAGTAATCGATTACCAAACCTAAATTTGAGAATCAAGGTTTTAACACATTCTAAGTTACTCAAACACCTCAAGACCATTTTAAAATATCTTTCTAACTTTTCTTTGAAAACATTTTCACATTTTTATAAATCAAAATTGTAACACCCTAATAATTAACCCAATACACCTAGGCAGTATCTGATTAATTACTAGACTTTACTCTTTGCTTCAGTTTCTTAATCATGCTTTGAAAATACTTAGTGAAATTACGAGCCATTTTTTTTTTAAAACATAATTGAAAACGTGAGCCGCTTAACGTGAATGATTTAGCAAAATTTAAAAGACACATAGGAATTTACAAACATCACATCATAATATATTGGCTCAATCATAAGCATCCATAATTACATATCATATAGATATTTTGCCTACCAACAGAATAAGACTAAGTGTAGGCAATCTAACAAAACATAAATAATATATGGATGGAAGGACATCCATTAATGGCACCTAGTAATAACACTCAGGGATAGGGATAGATGTCTGAAATATACGAGTGAAACTAGAGGATCAAGTTCAGCTACCGTGACAGCCTCAATGTGATTCACGAACTCTTCCTTCTGTTTCTGAAGACGAGATGGAAAGAAAAATAGAGGGAGTGAGAAACTTATATAAAGAATCTCAGTAGGGTACTCACCTCATGATGCATTGTGTCATCATCATCCCCAGGAACCTCGGGTTATTATGAAATAATGAGCATGCTAAGATTGATTTATTAAGTTTGAAAATATACTTTACCGAGGTTCGTCGGTTTTAATCATGCGTCTTATAATGCATCATAAACTTAGCATGTCATGTATATAATGAACTTTTCCTTTCATATATAATAACATAGTTATGCATAAAATCACATCATATTCCTCATCATCATTTCATAATACTATGCATAGCAGAACATCATATTTCTCATCATCATCTCATAAATACTATACATAGTAGAACATCATATTCACATAATGCATTTACTTAGTTTCTTAGGTGACTTAAAGTTACTTTCATCATCATTTTCCTGGGCCACCCTATACTCCACCCTTTTGGGAGTAATCTAGGTTATGAGTTCATACCTTGAGTCGTCACAGCACATACTTATCCCTTTTGATAAGTAAAAACCTGTCTCTACCCTTTTGAGAGAACGGACTAGGGGCAAGAATCACCTTTTCACCGCCTATAGTTGACTCCAAAGGATCATTTTCTCAGGATCACCTTTTCACCACCTATAGTCTGATGGGTCCAAAGGGTCATTTCCTCATATATTTTGAGTCACCTTTAAGTCTTTGCATGTTATATCATAATCATCAAGAAGCATGAACATTCTCATTGCTTGCAATAGCAACTATAACATGCAAGCCATGAAATCATTCAATAATATCAAATTCTCAGTAGGCATTACATCATCATATAAACTGACATTCCAAAGCATCAAATCTCTACATAGACTTATCATTTAAAACATCAAGGAGGCATCATCATCAATTCTTACCGAAAGCTGTCTCAACAATCGAAACTCTAAATCGGGCAACCTCAATTATTGAACTAATTAATTATGCATCTAAGGGATTCATTACCATCATTACCATTAATTATAAGTCTTAGGAACATTATTAGACTATATGGGGCAGCATAGACAGTAAGTCATTCTAAGGTTTTAGAATGCTAGAAGTTGCGTTTTTAACCCTTTCTCGTTACGTCTTTCCCTTCGATGCCAAAATTAATTACTAACCCAATTATGAATCATTCTCCCTTATCTAAACATAATAAAATCTGGTTCTTAAGGCCACTAAAGGTTCTGGACAGATTGTATAAATTTCATTATCTAAAGTTCTAGAAATCTTGCTTTACTTGTTTTATATAGCAAGTTCTCTTCTAACTTGCATATAATTGTTCCTCATCAATAAACATAATAATCACAACTTTAAACATATTAAATCATCATCATACATTGGTAATAATCTCATATCAGAAGCCGAATCATGAACCTCATATAATTGTATAAAATCACATTTTAAGTGAACATAAAATATTAGTTTCCCGTAAATCCTTGCAAAGCTTTAAAACTCTTTTAGAAACTAATTCTTTTTGCTAAACTTGAAAGAATCTTCATAATTAAAATTCTCACTTAAGATAAAAGGAGCAAGTCTTGAGCTTAAGAGATTTATGTGATATCTTAGAATCATAAACATGCTATGCAACCTCATTTTAATCTTGTCATTATAAGGTGATAACTTGGAATTATAAACATGATATGCAAATTCATTTCTTTATCTTTAAGATTTAAGGTGATGACTTGAAAATTAAACATGATGCAAGAGCTTGAAATATAAACATGATGCAAGAAGCTGAAGGCGTAGTCCGCAGGACCAGTGGAGGGAGAAGAGAATCTTAGAAACGGAGCGGCGGTAATCCGCACTGGGACGGTGAAGGGAGAAGAGAATTATTATTACATCTTTTTAAGCTCCAATCTCAAGACTTCTTAAAGAATTAATTCTTTAACTCCAATAATCTTATTTATTTGCTTGTGATACTTGGGTAATTCTTTGCGCTCTAGGATCTTTAGGTGATGACATAAAAATAAACATGTCATGCGTTGATTCTTTTAGCCATTATAAAATAAAGTGAGAACATAAAATAAATATGAGATGCAACTTCTTTATTATCTTTAGAGATTAAGTGACAACATGAAATATAAACATGAAATGCAAGCTTGGAAATTTAAACATGAGTATGCAAGTCCATTTATTCATTCTTGAAATTTTAGTGATGACATAGAAAGTAAACATGATTATGCAAGGCATAAACTTAAACATGGATGCAAGTTCATTTGATTTCTTTACTAGAGCTCCTTCAAGACTTTATATAAATACAAATTCAATATATATATTTTAACAAGACAAAGTGAGAAATACATCTTTCAAATTCTAAACTCAAAATCATAAAATCATCATAAAAATATCATTCTTTAAAGTTTTGCATCAAGTGGAACTTTCAAGCTTTAGAGGCCTAACTTGTGATGGATTCACAACCCACCTTCAAGGTCCTCATCATCAAGCCATCATCTTAGTCCCACCTAGGCCATATGGCTGAATTGGTTAAAGAAAAGGAAGAAGAAAACCAAATGGAAAAACTAGAGAAGATTCATGAAATCATCATTTTGAACCAAGAACAACACTTAGCAAAACATAGAAATAAACTTAAAAACAACTCCCTACCTAATCTGATTTGAAGGAAAGGAAGAGAACTTGGTTTCTTGGAGTGAAATGAAAGAAAATATTCTTGAAAGGTTGAAGAAAGAATTTCAGCCAAGGGGAAGAAAGAAAGAAAGTTTTTTGAGCTTAGGAAAAACTTGAAGTTGTGAAATTTTTGAGCAAGTCTCTAATGACTTCTAAGCATGCCTATTTATAGAAGAATTCAAGCTCATAAATGGACAAGAGGAGAAGGAAAATCTGATTCAATTTGAGGAGGAGACAAGGAAGGAAAAATCATCTTGTTTGGTGGCTTAAAACATGGAATCATGTTTCAAAGTTCCTTGTTTTATGGTGATTTTTGGCATTATGTTTTAGTGCATTATCTTGCAATAATTCTAATGATTATGGCTGAATAATTTCGTGCATTACAGCCTCATGGAAGAGGGTTTTGTGTGTTCCATGTATTATTTAGGTGTAGGCAAGGTATTCATGCAATTTAGAGAATTTACGGTTAAGGGCTTAAGTGAATTACAAAGCAATTTGGGTGTTTTAAGCAATTTTAGGTTCTAATCAATCTAAATAAATAATTTTGACTCTAGATTAGTAATTAGAATTTAATAAGCTTTAATTTGAGCCTAATATTGTTTAGGTTTCGTTAGACAAATCAAAATCTCAAAATTTGTAAAACTAGGCAAAGGCGGGGCAAAACGGTCATTTTACTTAAAAATTGCCCGAGACCACCCGACTTAACCAAGGGTCATTCATAACTTAAAAACACCTTTTAAAATATTTTAGTGAGGTTCGGCTAAGTCGGCACGCAAATGGAGTTAAAACGCCGGGGCGTTTTGGTCATTTCGCGTCAAACTCAAAATTGAGATTCTTCTCTCTATTAACACACATAGCACAAACAATCCTTTATTATCCTCAAAACATCCCCTTGAGGACGGGTGGGGCCCACAATTCTCATTTTCTTAGTAAAATAACCTCAGGGGCATTTTGGTCATTTTACACGTACAGAAATTGGGGTTTGCAATATTTGCACGAATTGCTCCTAACTTTTCTTCTAACGTTATATTCCTTTATTAAGGATTGTTTGGTCTCAAATTTTATATAATATTTACCTACCGTAATTCGGTAATTCCTAATGACAGTAAAAATTACAATAAAAATTGACGTTACAAAAACCAACATTGTATCATGACTAAGGCACATTCATTAGCCATGGTTAAAATTTCCATCTGGAGATACAAGGGCAAGTCTTTTGAACTCTAGGAATTTAAGTGATGACATAAAGATAAACATGCTATGCAAGCCTTATTTTAGATCTTTACCATTATTAGGTGATGGCTTGAGACTTAAATATGCTAGACAAGGAAATATAAACATGAATGCAAGTCCATTTCTTAATTTTAGTGCTCTAGGCCCCTTAGAGTATTTACTCTAAATCACATCTCAACTTTAAGGTTGAGATAGGTAGGCTTTGAGATTAGTTATTAAGTGATAACTTGGAAAGTAAATATACTAGGCAAGGAAATATAAACGTGATGCAAGTTCATTTCTTTATCTTGCTACAGCTCATTTCAAGACTTTAAAGAATCAACTTTCAACCCAAATCAATCTTAACCAAAATGGAAGTGAGCTTTAGAGTCTCTTGACACCATGGTTCCAAGAACCTCCTTTGTCTAGACTCATCATCAAGCTCAAAGAAAAATCAACAAAGATAACTAACAAAAAACCATTTTCCATACTCTTGTGAAACCAAAAATCAAGCCTTGAGTTTTAAAGGTCCAACACATGATGGTTTCACAACCAACATTAAGAATCCTCATAATCAAGCTATGGCCTTGATCATCAAAGAAAAAAAACATTTCATAAGAACCAACAACATTTCATCTTTACCATCCTTTAAAGCCAACAAAAATAAACTAAAACTTGGGTTCTAGAGGTCAAGCAAATGATGGTTTCACAACCAACATCAAGATCTCTCATCATCAAGCCCATGGCTCTTTACATTATCCAAGATCAAGATTCGAAAATAAAAGAAGGAAAAAGAGAAGATTCAACAATAGCAACAATAACAACATCAGCCACAACAACAACAACATTAGCAACAACTCCTTTTGGTTTATTTCTCATCAGAAAAATAAAATAGAAGAAGAAAACTCAAACAAATCCCTACCAAGTTGTGTTCCTTGCTTGAAAAGAGAAAGCTTTGATCTTGCAAGGGAATGGCTATGTGTTTGTGAGTTGAGGGAAGGTTGAGAGTGGTGGTAGAAAAAGACTTGAAGTTGAGAGAAAACTAGAGAGCTTTTTTGGTTACAAACTCAAACAAAAAAGCTAGTGGTAAGAGTGTGAGATTTCTCTACACATTGCTATATATATTATGGCTTGAAAAAATGAAATTGTGGATGAAAATGGGGAGAGGCTGCGGCTTCTTTGCAGCCATAGGGAGAGGAAAATATCTCTTCTAGGTGTCATTCAAGGGTAAGGCTAGGTATGGGTTGAAGCATGGTCCAAGGTATGGCTTAGAGTATGGTTCTTTTGTGTGTAAATTAATCAACATGTGGTGAATTAGGGGGGGAGTGGCTGATTGGTTTAGGAGCATTTTGGGGAAAGAAAATCTCATTTAAATGTTGGTTTATAAATGCATTTAGGAGTTGATTTGGTTAGGCTATGGATTAGGAGTTGTAATTTGTGTTTTAGGTGAGATAATGGGTAATTAAGGTGGATCAAGACAAGATTAAAGGGTGGTCTTGCTTGATTAGTTTGAATTAAACATCATTACTTTGAAATTCAAACTCCAACATGTTTCCTTAATTTAAGGAATTGGAAGAATTTACTATTTAGCTTGACATGACATAAAGTCTTGGATTTAAGAAGGGAAATTGAGTTTTCTTAATCAATCTTAAGCCTCTAATGACCTCAAATAATTATTTAGACTTCAAATTAATAGATAAAATTCATTTATCTTTAATTAGAGTCTAATATTGTCCATATTTCCATAATCGTTTGATTATGCCCATTTACACCAGATAGGGGTAAAGCTTAAATTCACACAAGGACTCCGGGACCATCAGACTTAACCTATCATAAAGCATTGCTTAAAACATCATTTAAAACCTTTGGGTGAAGACAGGCTTAACAGCACGCAAATCGATGTTAATTAGCCGCATGGGCGTTTTGGTCATCGTACACGAAAAATAAGAAGTGTTACAAATTCCCTCTTGTTGATTACAACCTTGTGCAACCAACCTTGCTTTGTTTCTGAAAACTTTGCCAGCTTTATCAAGCTTGTTCTGAACACCCATTAGTTCCAACGATGGTTTTTGCTTTGGGCCTTTCAGAGACATCCAAACTTTGCTTCTCTCGAACTAGTCATTTCCCTTACATAGCATCCACCCAACTTTGATCATTCAAAGAATCTTCAATATAATCAGGCTCGATGGTGGAAATGAAAGCATAATTGGACATATTTATGAGGGGAGATCTTGTTCTCATACCCTTGGAAATGTCCCCTAGAACTTTGTTCAGAAACTGTTTTAAGATCATAAATGTAACGTCCCCTCCTGCTTCATGGATTGACGTTTCCCACAAACCAACACGGGTCTTTTCAACATGCTTTGTCCTCACTCACACGTTTCAAAACTTCCAGGAGGTCACCCATCCCAAAATTACCCCAAGTCAAGCACGTTGGCTGAGTTCTTCGTGATAGGCTCGAAAAAAAGATGCATCTCTGTGGCATAGGTAGTACCAATCAATTCATATAAGCCTTCCTCGCTGTCTAGTCCCATACCTATATAGACTCAGGATCCCTCTCATTCGGGTGTGTAATCGGTTCATTCATGTACCCCTCCGCTTGAGGCAGGAGCCCTTGTCCGTGCCCTTTCACAGGCGATAACACCTGCCTTGTCCAGGCGTTACATGCCACCGCTTCGCTGGTTCGTCCCCAACCACACTGTCCTGGGAGAAGTGCAGGCTCTGATACCATTTGTAAGTCCAAAGCTCCCTCTAAGGTCAAATCCTTCATTTGAACAGATGTGCTTAACAAACTTAATGACATGTTGTAAGTTCATAGACCAAATCCTTCTAAATTTGTACAACGACCTTACTTGAGGGATCTGTTCTATGGGTGATACATCTCCTGAGTTCTAAGGAGAGGAACCTAAGTCTGGTGGATGAACAATGGCCGTGTGATCAGAGCGTGATTAATGGCCCGATGATACTCCTGTCAGGGTGTCATCGGGGGCGTGAGAGGATCGTTCACCGCATCGTGTGGTTGAGATGGTCACACGTGGCTGGCAGACTCAAATCATGTAACAGGGACGAGGGGAGTAATCGCGTGCGAAAGGCACGGACAAGGAGCAGCTCATTACCTCCAAGCGGAGGGGTACATGAATGAACCGAACACACCCGAATGAGAGGATCCTGAGTTCTCTATAGGTATGGGACTATACAGTTAAGGAAGGCTTGATTGGTACTACCTATGCCAGAGATGCATCTTCTTTTTGATAGCCTATCACGAACTTTAGAAGCGTGCTTGACTTGGGGTAATTTTGGGATGGGTGACTCCTGGAAGTTCCAAAAGTGTGAGTGAGGACAAAGCATGTTGAAAAGATGTTGGTTTGTGGGGAGTCGTGAATCCATGAAGGGCGGTTACAGAATGTATCAAGCCTGCACCTCTTCCAGTCCAGTGTGGTCGGGGACGAACCGGCGGAAGCTGGTGGGCATGTGGGCAGGAGGAGGCGGGGAGTGATCGGTGCGAAAGGGCACGGACAAGGAGGCTCCTCCTCCAAGCGGAGGGGTACATGAATGAACCGATTACACACCCGAATGAGAGGATCCTGAGTCTGTATAGGTATGGGACTATACAGTTAAGAAAAGCTTATATGAATTGATTGGTACTACCTATGCCACAGATGCATCTTCTTTTCGGTAGCCTCAAGAACTCCAGTTAGCGTGCTTGACTTGGGGTAATTTTGGGATGGGTGACCTCCTGGGAAGTTCCCAGGAACGTGTGAGTGAGGACAAAGCATGTTGAAAAGACCCGTGTTGGTTTGTGGGGGAAGTGATCCATGAAGCGGCGGACGTTACAATTGTATCAGAGCCTGCACTCTCAGAGTCCAAGTGTGGTTCGGGACGAACCAAGCGGAAGTGGTGGGCATGTAACGCAGGGGAGGCAGGTAATCCGGATGCGAAAGGGCACGGACAAGGAGCGGCTCCTCCTCCAGGGAGGGGTACATGAATGAACCGATTACACACCCGAATGAGAGGGATCCTAGAGTATAGGTATGGGACTATGCAGTTAAGGAAAACTTATATGAATTGATTGGTACTACCTATGCTACAAGATGCATCTTTCTTTGGTAGCCTATCACAAAAGAACTCCAGTTAAGCGTGCTTGACTTGGGGTAATTTTGGGATGGGTGACCTCCTGGGAAGTTTTCCAGGAAACGTGTGAGTGAGGACAAAGCATGTTGAAAAGACCCGTGTTGGTTTGTGGGAAGTGTCAATCCATGAAGCGCGGGACGTTACAAATTGTCTGAGAGCCTGCACCTCTCCGTCCAGTGTGGTTCGGGACGAACCAAGCGGAAGCTGGTGGGCATGTAACAGGGGACGGAGGGGGTGATCGGGTGCGAAAGGACACGGACAAGGAGCGGCTCCTGCCTCCAAGCGGAGGGGTACATGAATGAACCGATTACACACCCGAATGAGAGGGATCCTGAGTCTATAGGTATGGGACTATACAGGTTAAGGAAGGCTTATATGAATTGATTGGTACTACCTATGCCACGAGATGCATCTTTCTTTTCGGTAGCCTATCACTAGAACTCCAGTTAAGTGTGCTTGACTTGGGGTAATTTTGGATGGGTTACCTCCTGGAAAGTTTTCCAGGAAACGTGTGAGTGAGGACAAAGCATGTTGAAAAGACCCGTGTTGGTTTGTGGGGAGTCGTCAATCCATGAAGTAGCGAGGACGTTACAAATTGTATAGAGCCTGCACCTCTCCCGGTGCAGTGGTCGGGACGAACCAGCGGAAGTGGTGGGCATGTAAACCGGGACGAGGCAGGGAGTGATAGCGGTGCGGAAGGGCACGGACAAGGAGCGCTCCTCCTCCAAGCGAGGGGTACATGAATGAACCGATTACACACCCGAATGAGAGGATCCTGAGTTCTCTATAGGTATGGGACTATACAGTTAAGGAAGGCTTATATGAATTGATTGGTACTACCTACGCCACAAGATGCATCTTTCTTCGGTAGCCTATCACGAAAGAACTCAGTTAAGCGTGCTTGACTTGGGGTAATTTTGGGATGGGTGACCTCCTGGAAAGTTTTCCAGGAACGTGTGAGTGAGGACAAAGCATGTTGAAAAGACCGTGTTGGTTTGTGGACGGGACCAATCCATGAAGCGCGGACGTTAAAAAAATTTGGACCATTCTCGATTTGTGCGTGTCATCCTTGCGCGGGGCCATGCTAATCTTCTCTGTATCGTTCCAATTTATGGATGTCCGGAGACATCCGATCATGTAGCAACGGGGGACGGAGAGTCGCGGTGCGAAGGGCACGGACAAGGAGCTCCCCTCCAAGCGGAGGGGTACATGAACGAAGGGATTACACACCCGAATGAGAGGATCCTGAGTCTCTATAGGTATGGGACTATACAGTTAAGGAAGGCTTATATGAATTGATTGGTACTACCTATGCCACAAAGATGCATCTTTCTTTTCGGTAGCCTGTCACGAAAGAACTTCCAGGTTAAGCGTGTTTGACTTGGGGTAATTTTGGGATGGGTGACTCCTGGAAGTTTTCCAGGAAACGTGTGTGTGAGGACAAAGCATGTTGAAAAGACCCGTGTTGGTTTGTGGAAGTCGACAATCCATAAAGCAGGCAGAGGATGTTACAATAAACTCTTCTATAGTTTCTATAACCTTGATGTTCTTCAACTTCTCTTTCGTCTTCAAATTATTCTTCTTCATGCTCAAATATGTCACTTTCTAAGGGCTTTGAGTTCTGAGTAAGCTTTATGAAATGTCCTTGTTCTAGAGCTTACTTTCTGAATATGTGCTTTCATTTGCTTGCATTTTGAGGGTTCCTTGGTTCAGCTTCTCAAGGTTTTCTTCAAGTTCTTCTAAAGCATCATCAAAGTCTTTCTTGAGCTCTTTGAAATTGATGTGGATAATCTCTTCAACACATAGTATTCTCTTGTTGTATACCCTTAAGCCTTTGAGCTGAAGAGTATCCTATGAAAATCCTATCATAAGGTTTAGGATTAAACTTTGTGAGTTTGTCCTTGGTGTTAAGAATAAAACAAGATGATCCAAATATATGAAAACATGATATGTTGGGTTTTCTATCCTCCACAACTCATAAGGAGTTTTCTTGAGGATTGGCCTTAGAAAGATTCTATTTTGAGTGTAACGGGGTGTTCACATTCTCTACCAAAAACTTTTGATAAACCACTTTCTAAAAGTATGGTTCTAACCATCTCTTGCAAGCTTCTATTCCTTCTTTCAGCAATCCCATTTTGTTGGAGAGTCTAAATGGAAACTTAATGAGATGCCATGTTCTTCACAAAACTCTTCAAAAACATGATTTTCAAATTCTCTTCCATGATCTGATCTTATAGGTAATATGAGAATCTTTCATTGCAAACACGTTTTGCAAAAACTTTGAATCTTTCTACCACCTTATTCATAGAAGCTAGGAAGATAACCTATGTAAATCTAGAGTAATCATCCACTATGACAAGGCAATATCTTTTTCAGCAAGACTTGTAGTCTTGGTTGGTCCAAATGGATCCATATGTAAAACCTCAAGTGGCTTAGTGGTAGAAACCACGTTTTGTTGTGAAAGAAGCTTTGGTTTGCTTGCCTTCTCACAGAAATAACAAGCCAAATCCTTGTCATATCTAATCTTTAACAAACCTTTAACAAGCTCTTTCTAAGATAGCTTAGAAATAAGCTTCATATGAGCATGTCCAAGCTTCTTATGCCAGCAACTTATCATCCATGAAGGATGCAATACATTTTACATCTTGATCTAGAAGGTCATCCAAGCGTAACACATAAGTGTTATCATGTCTCTTGCTAGTTAAAATGACTTGTCCAAGTGAGATTTACAATATTACATGCATGTGCATTAAATAAAACATTAAAGCCTTAGATTGGCTAACACTTAGGATTGTGAGCCAACCATCAACAAGTAAAACATTAGAAATTTGTTGGTCATCCTTAGCAACATTTCCTATACCTGTGACCTTGACCTTACCTCTATCAGCAAATTTTACTAATCTAAGTTCTTGGGCTTCAGGTTTCTGAATCACTTTCTGGATTCGGACATGCGACTGGAATAGGTACTGTCCATGTCCTGTAACCCTAATATTTAACCCAATACGCCTAGGACGTATTAAGATTAATTATTAGTTATTACTTCCTTTGTAAACTTATTTGCGAAATTACTTAGCGGAAAATATGGGTAAATTATTTTTTAAATGAGATGCGTAAACACAGATGCGAGTCATCGCGTGCAACATAAAGAGAACGTAAAGCGGAAAGCGAAAAATCATGCAATGGCAAAACAATAAGGAACACCTTAATCATAAGAACATTCATCATAATATTAATCGTAGTAGTTTAGTACATAACCATTGAAATATAAAAGGAAGCATAAAGTCTCCCTTAGGCGAGACTTGCAATACATAGAAAATTGGAAATACATAAACGGAAAGGAAAATAAAAGCAAGTACATAGTAAATACCCAAAAGATAAGACCCAACTATCACTACCCTCGCCCTCCACGCCTCCTGATGACGCTAATCGTCAATAGGGAGATGTAGCCCACGGGCAGAGCTCCTTGGATGTAGCCCAACGAAGCGGAGATCTAGGCATGGGAATCGAGGGAAGTGTGGCCTCCACGACGTGGTCGCCGTTCGGCAAACACGCCTTACATGCCTCGGCTAGGTGGCGTGTCCTGGTTCCCACGAGATCCAAAGGGAACGAAGGGAAGAGCCCTCCTAAGGATCGGCCTCCGATGGAGGACGGGGAACATACTGGGGTATCCATGTACGTCGATGAAGAAAGGCGGGCGGCAAGTCTCTCGTCTTGGGGTCGCGTCCTCTCAAAGGTCAGGTCGTCACCAAAAGGTGAAGTCGGAGTGAAGCGATAGTGGAGACGGGGAAAGCAAACGGGCGTCCACGTACACAAAACGCGCACCTCATAATGACCCTGGAAGTGGTAAGACTGATGCTCGGGGTCATAGTGCACCTCCAAGTGGGTAGGTCAATGAAGATCACGAACGACGCCATCAATGTCTGAAGACGTAATGGAAAAAGAAACGAGAGAGGGTAAGATCTTGCTAGAATCTCGATAGGGAAAACCTCTATCCTAGTGTCATCGTTTGTAACGCCCCAATTTTCCTGTCATTAGGAATTATCAAATTCCGTAGGTAAATATTATATAAATTTTGAGACCAAACAATCGTTAATAAAGGAATATAACGTTAGAAGAGAAGTTAGGAGCAATTCGTGCAAGTATTGCAAACCCAAATTTCTGTACGTGTAAAATGACCAAAATGCCCTTGAGGTTATTTTACTTAGAAAATGAGGATCGTGGGCCCCACCCGTCCTCAATATTTTGATAGCTCAACGTGCGAAATGACCAAAACGCCCATATGGCGTTTTAACCCAGATTTGCAAGCCAACCCGAACCTCACTAAAATGTGTTAAAAGGTGTTTTTAAGCCATGATTAACCATTGGTTAAGCTCTGGTCTCGGGCAATTTTTAAGTAAAATGACCATTTTGCCCCTGTCTTTGTGCAGTTTTATAAATTTTGAGATTTTTGATTCGTCTCGAAACCTAAGCAATATTAGGCTCAAATTAAAGCTTATTAAATTCTAATTATTAATCTAGAGTCAAAATTATTTATTTAAATTGATTAGAACCTAAAATTGCTTTAAAACACTCAAATTGCTTACTAATTCACCTAAGCCCTTAACCGTAAATTCTCTAAATTGCATGAATACCTTGCCTACACCTAAATAATACATGGAACACACAAAACCCTCTTCCATGAGGCTGTAATGCACGAAATAATTCAGCCATAATCATTAGAATTATTGCAAGATAATGCACTAAAACAAAATGCCAAAAAATTCCCTAAAACATGGCATAAAACATGCCTTAAACAAGAAATGATTTTCCTCCTTTGTTCCCCATGAAAAATTGAAAAAATATGCCTCCTCCTCTTGTCCATACATGAACTTAAATCCTCTATAAATAGGCATGCTTAAGGAGTCTTAGATGCTTGCTCAAAATTGTACACATTCTAGTTTTTCCAAAGCACCAAAAGCTCTCATTTCTCCTCTTCTTCACTGAATTCTTTCTTCAAGTTTTCAAGAATATTTTCTTTCATTTCACTCCAAGAAACCAAGTTCTCTTCCTTTCCTTCAAATCAGATTAGGTAGGGAGTTGTTTTTAAGTTTATTTCTATGTTTTGCTAAGTGTTGTTCTTGGTTCAAAATGATGATTTCATGGATTTTCTCTAGTTTTTCCATTTGGTTTTCTTCTTCCTTTTCTTTAACCAATTCGCCCATATGGCCTAGGTGGGACTAAGATGATGGCTTGATGATGAGGACCTTGAAGGTGGGTTGTGAATCCATCACAAGTTAGGCCTCTAAAGCTTGAAAGTTCCACTTGATGCAAAACCTTAAAGAATGATGTTTTTATGATGATTTTATGATCTTGAGTTTAGAATTTGAAAGATGTATTTCTCACTTTGTCTTGTTAAGATATATATATTGAATTTGTATTTCTATAAAGCCTTGAAGGAGCTCTAGTAAAGAAATCAAATGAACTTGCATCCATGTTTAAGTTTATGCCTTGCATAATCATGTTTACTTTCTATGTCATCACTAAAATTTCAAGAATGAATAAATGGACTTGCATACTCATGTTTAAATTTCCAAGTTTGCATTTCATGTTTATATTTTATGTTGTCACTTAATCTCTAAAGATAATAAAGAAGTTGCATCTCATATTTATTTTATGTTCTCACTTTATTTTATAATGGCTAAAAGAATCAACGCATGACATGTTTATTTTTATGTCATCACCTAAAGATCCTAGAGCTCAAAGACTTGCCCAAGTATCACAAGCAAAGAAATAAGATTATTGGAGTTAAAGAATTAATTCTTTAAGAAGTCTTGAGATTGGAGCTTAAAAAGATGTAATAATAATTCTCTTCTCCTTCAGGTGTGCGGATTACCACGCTCCGGTTTCTTAAGATTCTCTCCTCACTAGTCTAGTGCGGACTACCGGCCAAGTTTCTTGCATCATGTTTATATTTCAAGTTCTTGCATCATGTTTAATTTTCAAGTCATCACCTTAAATCTTAAAGATAAAGAAATGGATTTGCATATCATGTTTATAATTCCAAGTTATCACCTTATAATGACAAGATTAAAATGAGGTTGCATAGCATGTTTATGATTCTAAGATATCACATAAATCTCTTAAGCTCAAGACTTGCTCCTTTTATCTTAAGTGAGAATTTTAATTATGAAGATTCTTTCAAGTTTAGGAAAATGAATTAGTTTCTAAAAGAGTTTTAAAGCTTTGCAAGGATTCTACGGAAACTAATATTTTATGTTCATTTAAAATGTGATTTTATACAATTATATGAGGTTCATGATTCGGCTTCTGATATGAGATTAGTACCAATAAATGATGATGATTTAATATGTTTGGAGTTGTGATAATTATGGTTTATTGTTAAGAGAATGATTTTATGCATGTTAGTGACAAAACTAGCTTCCTAGAACAACCGTAAATCTAAAATTTACCTAGTCTTTGACCCTTTAAGTTTATCCAATGCCAAATCTATTTTAGTATGTTATAATTTTGTCTAAGATTAGTTAGCCAGAAAAACTTGGTATCAATTAGTGTAGGATTGATCAGAACACTAAAAATGAAACTAGTAACTAAAAAGCGTAAAAGCAAGATTTTTTTTTAGAACTCTAAAGAATGAAATTTATGCATTCTGTCCAGAATTATCAGCAACTATAAGAACCAGATTTTATTATGTTTAGATAAAGGAGAATAATTCATAATCAGTTTAGTAATTAATGTTAGCATCGTAGGGAAAGCTGGTACAAGAAAGGGTTAAAAGCAACTTCTAACACATCGTAAAACCTTAAGAATAACTTACTGCCTATGTTGCCCCATAGAGTTTAATAATGTTCTAAGCCTTATAATTAATTGTAATAATGGTAATGAATCCCTTAGATGCATAATTAATTAGTTTGGCAATTGAGGTTACTCGATTCTAGAGTTTCGGTTGTTAAAACGGTTTTCGATAAGGATTTATGATGATGCCTCTTTGATGTTTTAAGTGATAAGTCTATAAAGTGATTTGATGCTTATTAAGTATTTGATGCCATTGAATGATTCCCTAGCTTGCATGTTATAGTTGCTGTTGCAAACAATAAAAATACTTATGCATGAAATAAAGAAATAATCTTGTGTTATTTAAAAAAATTACCTTTGTCCTGGAAGAAAGTGTACTCCTGTAAAATTGTAATTTGGAAAGGTTCTGGCTAGGAAAGACTTGGTATTTAAGCGTGTCCATTGTGACCCACCTCTCTTCCTTGGGAATCTCCAGGATGCATGATTTCATTATATATATTATTCCATCATAAGACTATAAATGAGAAAATGTCATGATGATTATAAATAGAATTATGATATAACATGCAAAGATTTAATGGTGACTTAAATGTAAGAGGAAATGATCTTTTGGACCCATCAGACTATAGGTGGTGAAAAGGTGATCCTAGCCCCCTAGTCCGTTCTCTCAAAAGGGTAGAGATGGAAATTTTACTTATCAAAAAGGATAAGTATGTGCTGGTGACGACTAGCAAGGTATGAGCTCATAACCTAGATTACTCCCAAAAGGGTGGAGTATAGGGTGGCCCAGGAAAATGATGATGGAAGTAACTTTAAGTCACCTAAGGAACTAAGTAATGCATGATGTAAATATGATGTTCTTCTATGCATAGTATTTATGATATGATGATGAAAATATGATGTTCTTTTATGCATAGTATTTATGATATGATGATGAAGAATATGATGTGTTGATAAAAGGAAAAGTTCATTATAAACATGACATGCTAAGTTTATGATGCAATATAAGACGCATGATTAAAAGGGACAAATCTCGGTAAAGTATATTTTGAACTTAATAAATCAATCTTAGCATGCTCACTATTTCATAATGAAACCAAAGGTTCCTGGGGACGATGATGATGACACAATGCATCATGAGGTGAGTACCCTACTAAGATTCTTTTTATAAGTTTCTCACTCTCTCTATTTTCTTTCCATCTCATCTTCAGAAATAGAAGGAAGTGTTCGTGATTCACATTGAGGCTTTCACCTGGTAGCTGAACTTGATCCTACTAGTTTCACTCGTATATTTAAATATCTATCCCTATCCCTAGTGTTATTACTAGGTTCCATTAATGGATGTCCTTCCATCCATATATTATTTATGTTTTGTTAGATTGCCTACACCTAGTCTTATTTTGTTGGTAGGCAAAATATCTATGTGATATGTAATTATGGATGTCATATGATGGAGCCAATATGATGTGTTTCTTCATGATATGTCTATTCATTTTCTACTTTATGATTATCGTTCACGTTATGCGTGGCTCACGTTTTCAATTATGTTTTAAAAAAAAATGGCTCGTAATTTCACTAAGTATTTTCAAAGCATGATTAAGGAACTGAAGCAAAGAGTAAAGTTTAGTAATTAATCAGATCCTGCCTAGGTGTATTGGGTTAATTATTAGGGTGTTACATCGTTACGTCCCAAGAACCTTGGGTTTATTATGAAAAGATTAAACATGCAAAGGTTCATTATGAGGTTTTTCATAGAGATAATTATCCAAGGTCCGTGTCTTTTATGATGAATCTTAATGCATGTATGCAGCATAGCAGAACATGATAATACTTTAGGCAAACTGAACAATAATTAATCATCATATAAGTGGCATGTAACTTCTCATGAACAACATTCCTTCTTCTCAAACTTGTGACATTAAGTATCATAATCGTAACCACCCTAAAACTAGGCTATGAGCTCATACCTTAACTAGTCATCACTAGTTCTTACTTATCCTCTTGATAAGCGAATCATAATCATAATCATAATAATCCGACTCCAAGTACGGGTAGGGGGCCTAAGGATCACCCATCATGGGACTTTTTCCTTCTTTCTTCGAAACGCATCAACTGGTTAAGACCAACGACTTGTCCACTTTGGCAGGCTGATGTCGATGCCCTGGTTTTACCTTCTCCTCAGGATAGCAGAAGAAGTACGTCTCGGCATGTCAAATTAAACATCTTATTTTCAAAACTTTCTTAAGTCCCTCAAATTTGACGGAAATTCACAGAATAACAGCTACACTCTTGAATTTCCTAAATTTGAGTCATGCCACATAATCTTAATCACACGTATCATTCTTATGGAACTTTCTCAATTAATAACTTTCTAGTTCACATGAACATACTCTTCTAACTCATTCATATTTCGAACCCCATGCATCTCAAATCATGGCATAACACTTCATCACATCAACATGCCAATTATACACATAAAGTTTCATGCTCAAGATATTAACATAATCACATCATCATAAATGTGCTCACTCGACCTCATGCTTACATCACCTCCTATCTCATGGTATCTTATGTTTTGGCCCTTAGGGTCTTAAACTTGTGTTCCAATTATCTTATCCTTCATTGTGGATTTTTATAACACCTAGGGATCATTACCTATAATTCTCACTAAGATTTAGGCTTACTAAACATTCCAAACAGTATTATGTAATTTGGGCAGAAAATTTACCTTGTGATTACGGGGTTCCTAGAATTTCCGTTCTAGACCCTTTCTAAGATCCGTCTTCGCCTATGGCTTTATAATTAACTCCTAAACCAATTATGAGGGATTTCCTACACATGTTCATTAATTATAAATCACTTTCCTTAGTTTTAAGCATGCTGGAACAGAATGCATATCTTGTGCATATAAGTGTTCTATAATTCTCATTTTTAATCCTTTCAAGTTACTTATTCTTTTCTAACTTCTCTAAATCGATCCTTGCTTCACTCAAACATAATTTTACACATTTTAACACCTTAGAATAGAATTTATACAGTGGCCAAACATCAAGGGCAGAACCAAAATCATAAGTTTCATAGAATCACATAATCACTTGATTTAAATGCACATAGGTTGCTAGTTTCTCTTGGAATCATTTTAGAAGCTCAAAACTCTTTTAGAAACCAATTAATCTCATTGAAATCATGAAAATATATGCTAGGTTAGTAGCTAAATTATTTAGCTGAAGGAATGAACTTAAAACATAAACTTTGTTCATAAAGCTCCTTGAGTACATCTAAGCTTAGAAAAACTCCAAGACTTAGACTATAGGCACTTATGATTAGAGGAACTCATCCAAGTCCATCATCATCACCACAAGGCTGAAATGGCATCCCTTGAAATGCCTCCATTTTAAAATTTTATGTGTGATACTTGGGCAAGTCTTTGAACTCTAGGAGGTTTAAGTGATGGCATAAACTTAAACATGATATGCACTCATTTTATTCTTCATTAGAAAGTAAAGTGAGAGCATAAAATAAATATGAGATGCAACCTTATTATTATCTTTAGAGATTAAGTGATGACTTGAAATATAAACATGTAATACAAGCTTGGAATTTAAACATGATAATGCAAGTCCATTTAATTATTCTTGAGAGTTTAGTGATAGCATCAAAATAAACATGCTATGCAAGGCATAAACATAAACATGTGTGCAACTCATTTTATCTTAACTAGAGCTCTTACAAGACTTTAAAGGAACATCATAACCTTAACCCAATATGCATCTTGACAACATAAAGTGAGCTTTAGAGTTCTTAGCACCAAGACTTCAAAGAAGACTTTGGTTTTGAACTTCATTATCAAGCTCAAGAAAATAGACACAAAGCTCAATACTTTGTCTAAACAAAATACCAAGAACTAAGTCATATTCTTTATTTTATTGCTCATGGGCTTCAATCTAGAGTAAAACTTTTAGAGAACCAACTTTAAGGTTGGCAAGGGTAAGCTTAGAGCTCTTTGAAAGCATAGGATTAATTTTCTTTAGCAAAACTTTTGTGGTCTACT
Organism: Dalbergia oliveri; assembly: GCA_030441495.1. Taxonomy (NCBI): domain Eukaryota; kingdom Viridiplantae; phylum Streptophyta; class Magnoliopsida; order Fabales; family Fabaceae; genus Dalbergia; species Dalbergia oliveri. The sequence continues at coordinate 5,328,698 of JAMLFY010000019.1, read as the reverse complement.
TAATATTTTTAGCAAACTTTGCTCAAACCAAGGAAGAAGAAACCAAAATCTTTAGAGGAAAAGGAATTGAAAATGTAAGCAAGCAAAAGAAAGAAACACAAGCATGTATGGTCCAAGACCAAGTTGTTTCAAGCTTTAGAGGTTTCTCACATGACAACAACAAGTCATTATCTTGAAACCTCATCATCAAGCTCAAGTTTTTTGAGCAACAAAGCTCCAAGGCCGAAAAGATAAAGAGGAGAAAAAGAGTTTGAAACAAGAGAGAAATCTACAACTTATCTCAAAGAAGGCAATAAAACTTTAAAGATAAACCCCCTACCAAATGAAATCTTTGAAAGAGATGAAAGGAAGCTTTTTTTTCTTGATGAAATGAGAAGGAAATCCTCTTGAAACTTGGAGGAAGAATTCGGCCAAAGTGAGGGAATTTGAGAGGAAATGAGAGAATTTTTGCAAGAAGTGTGAACTTAACAAATAAACCAAAGTGTGACAAGGTTCATCAAGGCTTGGTATTTATAGAAATTTTCAACATTGAGGCTTCCAAGGGGGAGGAGGAACCAGCACTATTTGGAGAGGAGGGAGGAAATATCTCTTGATTGGTATGGGCAAAGGCATGGGCAAAGCATGGTTGAAAGCATGGTGAGGTATGGTTTGAGATATGGCCTAGGCATGGCTCCTTGAGTGAGATAAAATTCAACATGTGACACTTTCCTTGGGCCATGAATTTGGCCAGATTGGGCAGCCAAGGGGAAGGATTAATTTGCTCATGTAATTGTGTTTTAGTGATGTATTTAGGTGTTTCTTTGATTAAGGTTTTGGTTAGGAGTTGTAAGAAAGTGTTTAGGTGAGGTAATTGGCTAATTAAGAATGTCAAGACTTGATTAAGGAGTGGTCATACTAGATTAACAAATTAAATTCATTTTCTTAGTCAAATGAGGTATGGCACAATTTCTTAATTTAAGGAATTGGAGAGAAACACTATTCAAGATTCCATGACTAGGAATCTTGAATTAAAGAATGCAATTAGAGTTAACGAAGCAATCTTAAGGCCTAATTGACCTTAATAAATTATTTTGACTCTAGATTAATTAAAATAAATTAATCTTCTATTAGAGCCTAATATTGCTTAGGTTTGCTTAATTGTCATTACTCACTGTACACTGTCTAGGGGCAAAATAGTAATTTTGCACTAAAACTACAAACCATCAGCCTACTAGACAACAAATATCACTCATAAACATCATTCCAAACTTCCTGGAAAAGTTTCAGGGCTCAATGGCACCTTTTACCCATGTAGAAACCAGGGTATTTTGGTCATTTTAAGCGGAAAGTTGAAAAACGAGATTTCACCTCAGATATCAAACATAACAATTATAATCGCCTTCCAATATTGAGTTACCCATTGGAGGACTCCAAGCAACTGTCCTCAAATTCCGGGTAAAAATGACCTCAAGGGCATTTTGGTCATTTGTACTCAAACGGTAAAGTCGGGGTTACATGTACCATTTGCTATCCTAGTTAATGTGCATTCTTTCAGACGTACTACAACAAAAACGGTTTCAACTTAGGTACCTATTCTTGGGTCCTTTAGGGTTAGTTTTCCTTTGGGGAGGTTTCCCAACCTATTTTTTCTTTCTCATAAAACACTTATCAAGTGGGTGTCCCTTCTTGTGAGAAAGTACAGAAACTTTGTTCTTTACTTCTCTTCTAATGCGAATTGCTTTTCCTTTCTAATCCATCTTATCCTCACTATCCTAACCCAGTTTTGAAAATAAGGCCTTTGGCTACTAAGCATTAGCTCAAGATTCTTAGATCCATTTACCATTTTCTCTATATCAGATTTAAGAAGTTTTGAAGTCATTTCAAGTTCATAAATTACTTTGAGTCTTTTGATCTTTATTGTAATGCCTCGATTTTTCTTTGAGTACAAATGATCGAAATGCCCTGAGGTCATTTTGCAGAATTCAAAGGACAGTTGACTCAAAAGTCCTTGAATGGGTCAACTCAATGTTTTAAGGGGATTATATCTGTTATGTTTGATATCCAAGGTGAAAATCTCGTTTTCAACTTTCTCAAAAAATGACCAAAATACCCTGCAGCGTTTTACGCGGGTAAAGGTGCCGTTTCGGAAACTTTCCAGAAGTTCAAAATGATGTTTATAGTGGTTTTTGATGTTAGTAAGCAGGAGGTCCAGAAGTTTAGTATAAAATTACCATTTTGCCCCTAATAGTGTCCAGTGAGCCTAATGACGTAATTAAGCAAACCTAAGCAATATTAGGTTCTAATCGAAGATTAATTTATTTCGATAATTAATCTAGAGTCAAAATAATTTATTAAGGTTAATTAGCCTTAGATTGCTTGGTTAAACTCTAATTACATCTTTTGATTCAAGATTCCTAGTCATATAATCTTGAATAGTATTTTCTCTCCAAATTTTAAATTAAGGAATTGTGCCCATACCTTCATTTGATTAAAGAATGGTTTTATATTGTTAATCTAGCAAGAACACTCCCTAATCAAGTCTTGACAACCTTAATTAACCATTACCTCACCTAAACACTTTCTTACAAACTCTTAAACAAAACCTTAATCAAAGAAACACCTAAACACATCACTAAACCACAATTACATGAACAAATCATCCTCCTCCCCTTGGCTAGAAATCTGGCCGAATTCTCCCCTCCATAATTCATTACATGTTGATTTTGTTTCACTCCAAAGACCATACCTTGAGCCATACTTTGGACCATACTTGAAGCCATACCTCACCATGACTTGCCATACTCACAACCATACCAATCAGAGATATTTTCCTCCCCCTTGGCCATGAGAAACGTCGACCTCCTCCCAAATCAGCCTGTTTCATTTTTCTATAAATACCAAGCCTTGGAGAACTTGGTCATACTTTAGATCATTTGCCAAGTTAAGCCTTTTGCAAATTTTCTCTCATTTCCTCTCAATTCTTCTTCATCTTGTTCTTCTTCCTCCACCTTCAAAGAAACCTTTCCACCATCACAATCCACCACAAACAACCTTAAACCACCACTCCCTCACCTCAAACCACCTCTCAAACACCAAACCTTTCCATTTCTAAGCTTGTTTTCTCAAGGAAAAATCATCTTCCTTGAGTTCTCTGGCCGAACCTTCATTGCCATTCAAGAGAAGATTTTGTCTTCTCATTCCTTCAAGAACACAAGCTTCTTCTCATTTCTTTCAAGACTTCTTTAGGTAAGGGTTTTATTTCAAAGTTTTATTTACTTTCTTTGAGAAAGTTCTAGTTTTCTCTTGGTTTTCAAAGCTCTTTCCTTCTTTTCTTCCTTTTCGGCCTTGGAGCCTTTTCATATGAAAAACTTTAGCTTGATGATGAGGTTTCAAGATAATGGTCTTGTGATGCCATGTGAGAAACCTCTAAAGCTTGAAAAACTTGGTCTTGGACCATATATGCTTTTGGTTTCTTTCCTTTTCTTTGCTAAAAGTTTTCGGTTCACTTTTCCTTTTCCTTGGTGATTTTGATTTTCACTTCCTTATTTGACAAAGTTTGTTAAAAATGTTAAGTAGATCACAAAAAGTTTTGTTAAGAAAATTAATTATATGATTTCAAAGAGCTCTAAGCTTACCCTTGCCAACCTTAAAGTTGGTCATCGTTCTAAGAGTTTACTCTAGATTGAAGCCCATGAGCAATAAAATAAAGAATATGAGTAGTTCTTTGTATGCTTGTTTAGATAAGTGTTGAGGTTTATGTCTTAGTCCATTTTCTTGAGCTTGATGATGAAGTTCAAAACCAAAGGCTTCTTTGAAGACTTGGTGCTAAGAACTCTAAAGCTCACTTTATGTTGTAAAGATACAAATTGGGTTAAGGTTGAAATGTTCCTCTAAAGTCTTGTAAGAGCTCTAGTAAAGATAAAATGAGTTGCATTCATATTTATGTTTATGCCTTGCATAGCATGTTTATTTTGATGCCATCACTAAGCTTTCAAGAATAACTAAATGAACTTGCACTATCATGTTTAAATTTCCAAGCTTGCATTTCATGTTTATATTTCAAGTCATCACTTAATCTTTAAAGATAATAATGAGGTTGCATCTCATATTTATTTTATGTTTTCACTTTACTTTATAATGAAGAGTAAAATAAAGTGCATAGCATGTTTAAGTTCATGCCATCACTTAAATATCCTAGAGCTCAAAGGTTGCCCAAGTTTCACAAGTAAAGTTTTAGAAAATGGAGGCAACCCAAGGAAGCCATTTCGGCCTTGTGATGATGATGATGAACTTGAGATGAGTTCATCTAATCATAAGTGCCTATAGCCTATGTCTTGGAATTTTTCTAAGCTTAGGTGTATTTAAAGAATGTTATAAACAAGATTTTGTGTTTTAAAACTATTTTATGAACTAAATAAATTTAGCTATTGACCTCATTTGTGTTTTCATGATATTGATGAGATAAATTGATTTCTAAAGGAGTTTTGAGTTCCTAAAATGATTCTAAGAGAAAACTAGTAACTTATATGTAACACCCTAATAATTAACCGAATACACCTAGGTTGTATCTGATTAATTACTAGACTTTACTCTTTGCTTCAGTTCTTTCATCATACTTTGAAAATACTTAGTGAAATTATGAGCCATTTTTTTTAAACATAATTGAAAACGTGAGCCGCACATAACGTGAACAATAATCGAAATAAAGCGAATAATGCAGATATAGCATGAAAAACACATCATATTGGCTCCATCATATAACATCCATAATTACATAACACATAGATAGTTTGCCTACCAACAGAATAAGACTAGGTGTAGGCAATCTAACAAAATATAAATAATATATGGATGGAAGGACATCCATTAATGGCACCTAGTAATAACACTCCAAGGATAGGGATATATATCCAAGCTCACGTGCAAAGTTTAGCGATACGTTCCTCAAGGATAGTAAGTTGGTTCACCAAATCAAGTACATCTACCAGGTGAGAGCATCAACGGAATCACGAACATCACCATCACTTTCTGAAGACGAGATGGAAAGAAAAAGAGAGAGGAGTGAGAAACTTTTATAAGAATCTCAGGTACTCACCTCATATGCATTGTGTCATCATCATCGTCCTAGGAACCTAGGGTTATTATGAAATAGTGAGCATGCTAAGATTGATTTATTAAGTTTGAAAATATACTTTACCGAGGTTCATTGGTTTTAATCATGCGTCTTATAATGCATCATAAACTTAACATGTCATGTTTATAATGAACTTTTTCTTTCATATATAATAACATAGTTATGCATAAAATCACATCATATTCCTCATCATCATTTCATAATACTATGCATAGCAGAACATCATATTTCTCATCATCATCTCATAAATACTATGCATAGTAGACCATCATATTCACATAATGCATTTACTTAGTTTCTTAGGTGACTTAAAATTACTTTCATCATCATTTTCCTGGGCCACCCTATCTCCACCCTTTTGGAGTAATCTAGGTTATGAGCTCATACCTTATTAGTCGTCACTAGCATATACTTATCCCCTTTGATAAGTTAAAGTCCCAACTCTACCCTTTTGAGAGAACGGGCTAGGGGCAAGAATCACCTTTTCACCACCTATAGTCTGATGGGTCCAAAGGATCATTTTCTTAGGATCACCTTTTCACCACCTATAGTATGATGGGTCCAAAGGATCATTTCCTCATAATTTTAAGTCACCATTAAATCTTTGCATGTTATATCATAATATAACTCTAAATTCATAATCATCAAGATGCATAAACATTCTCATTGTTTGCAATAGCAACTATATCATGCAAACTATGAAGTCATTCAATGATATCAAATACTTAATAAGCATCAAATCACTATATAGACTTATCATTTCAAACTTCAAAGAACCATCATCATAAGTTCTTACCAAAACTGTCTTAAACAGAAACTTTAGAATGGGTAATCTCAATTATCAAACTAATTAATCATGAATCTAAAGGATTCATTATCATCATTACCATTAATTATAAGCCTTAAGAATATTATTAAACTATATGGGACAGCATAGGCAGCAAGTTATATTTAAGGCTTCACGTGTGTAGAAGTTGCATTTTTAACCCTTCGTTACCGGCTTTCCTTATGGTGCTAAAATTAATTACTAAACCAATTATGAATCATTTTCTCAGCAATAAACCATGATTATCACAACTTCAAACATATTAAACCATCATCATCAGTAGTACTAAACTTAGATTAAGTGGCCGAATCATGAACCTCATATAATTGCTGGAAGTCACATTTCAAGTACACATGTGATCCTGGTTTACGTAAAATATTTGTAAAACCTTGAAACTCCTTTAGAAACTAATTCTTTTTGTTAAAATTGAAAGAAGTCATAGGACTTTAGGCCTTCCTCAATCATGAGGCCGTTTTATACATTGAAAGAATGTTCATGATCAAAATTTTCACTTAAGATAAAAGGAGCAAGTCTTGATCTTAAGAGATTTATGTGATATCTTAGAATCATAAACATGCTATGCAACCTCATTTTAATCTTGTCATTATAAGGTGATAACTTGGAATTATAAACATGATATGCAAATCCATTTCTTTATCTTTAAGATTTAAGGTGATAACTTGAAAATTAAACATGATGCAAGAGCTTGAAATATAAACATGATGCAAGAACTGGAGCGGCGTAGTCCCACAGGACCAGTGGAGAAAAGAATTTAAGAACCGGAGCGGCGGTAATCCGCACTAGACTAGTGAAGGGAGAAGAGAATTATTATTACATCTTTTTAAGCTCCAATCTCAAGACTTCTTAAAGAATCAATTCTTTAACTCCAATAATCTTATTTCTTTGCTTGTGATACTTGGACAAGTCTTTGAGCTCTAGGATCTTTAGGTGATGACATAAAAATAAACATGTCATGTGTTGATTCTTTTAGCCATTATAAAATAAAGTGAGAGCATAAAATAAATATGAGATGCATCCTCTTTATTATCTTTGAAGATTAAGTGACAACTTGAAATATAAACATGAAATGCAAGCTTGAAAATTTAAACATGAGATATGCAAGTTCATTTATTTATTCTTGAGAATTTAGTGATGACATTAAAAGTAAACATGGTTATGCAAGGCATAAACTTAGACATGGATGCAAGTTCCTTTTATTTCTTTACTAGAGCTCTTCCAAGACTTTAGAGAAATATAAATTCAACCCAATATATATATCTTAGCAAGACAAAGTGAAAAATACATCTTTCAAGTTCTAAACTCAAGATCTTTATTTTTCATCATAAAAACATCGTTCTTTAAAGTTTTGCATCAAGTGGAATTTTCAAGCTTTAAAGGCCTAACTTGTGATGGATTTACAACCAACACTCAAGGTCCTCATCATCAAGCTATCATCATATTCCTTCTTAGGCCATTTGGCCGAAATCATTAAAGAAAAACAAGGATGGAAAAATCGAAATTGTAAAGCTTTAAAAACTAGAGAAACCTTCAAGTTTTAGAGGTCTAACTTGTGAAGGCTTTGCAACCAACACTCAAGAACCTCATCATCAAACCATGGTCTCATCATAATCTAGGCCATAAGGCCGAAATGTTTTTAAAAGAAAAGGGAAAACAAACCGAAATTGAAAGCTAGAAGAAAGTCCATGAAATCATCATTTTTGAGCTAGAAACATAACTTGTCATAGCATAAAATGAACTTAGAAACAACTCCCTACCTAATCTGATTTGAAGGAAAGGAAGAGAACTTGGTTTCTTTGAGTGAAATGGAAGAAAATCTCTTTGAAAAACTGAAGAAGAATTCGGCCAAGGAGGAGGAAGAAAGAAAGCTTTTGGTGCTTATAAAAACTAGAATTGTGTAAGTTATGATCAAAGGCTTCTAACACCTCTTCAAGCATGCCTATTTATAGAGATTTTGAAGCTCATAAATGGACAAATGAAGGAGGAAGGCTGATGGATTTTCATGGGGAACAAAGGGAGGAAAATCATTCCTTGTTTAAGGCATGTTTTATGCCATGTTTTAGGGAATTTTTGGCATTTTGTTTGTGTATCTTTGGGCAATTATTCTGATGCATAATGGCATCAATAATTTCGTCCATTACAGCCCAAGGAGGAGAAATTTGTGTGTTCCATGCATTATTTAGGTGTAGGTAAGGTATTTTGCAAATTGAGAATTTGCAATTAAGGGCTTAGGTGAATTAGTAAGCAATTTGAGTGTTTTAAAGCAATTTTAGGTTCTAATCAATTTAAATAAATAATTTTGACTCTAGATTAATAATTAGAATTTAATAAGATTTAATTTGAGCCTAATATTGCTTAGGTTTCGTTAGACGAATCAAAAATCTCAAAATTTGTAAAACTGCACAAAGACAGGGGCAAAACGGTCATTTTACTTAAAAATTGCCCAGACCACCCGAGCTTAACTAATGGTTAATCATGGCTTAAAAACACCTTTTAAAACATTTTAGTGAGGTTTGGGCTCAGTCGGCACGCAATCGGGTTAAAACAGCGTAGGGCGTTTTGGTCATTTCGCGTCAGAGCTCAAAATTATGATTCTTCTCCTCTATTAACACACATAACACAAACAATCCCTTATTATTATCAAAACATCCCCTTGAGCATGGGTGGGGCCCACGATCCTCATTTTCTAGTAAAATAACCTCAGGGGCATTTTGGTCATTTTACACCAAAATCGAGGTTTGCAATACTTGCACGAATTTCTCCTAACTTCTCTTCTAACGTTATATTCCTTTATTAAGGATTGTTTGGTCTCAAATTTATACAATATTTACCTACGGAATTCGGTAATTCCTAATGACAGTAAAAATTACAGTAAAAATTGGGGCGTTACATTACTCATCCTTAAAAAGATTTCGCCCTCGAAATTCGTTACCTAAGACAGCTCTGAATACTGTGCTTGCATATCTGATTACTCCCATGTAACTTCTTTGGTTTCACCTCGTCCCCATGCTACTTTGACTAGGGGTACAACCTTTTTTCTTAATTGCTTAACTCCTCAGTCAATGATTCTCGTGGATGGTAAGTTAAACGTTAGGTCATCTTTTAATTGCACATGTTCTGGCTCTAGTCATGACTTGGGTCAGAATGATATTTCCTTAACTGGGATACATGAAAAACATCATGAAGGTTGGACAGACTTGGGGAAAGGCTTGCGGTAAGCTCAGACCCGACTTTGTTAAGGATTTCAAACGCCAAGATTCTGGGGCTCAATTTCTTTACTTTCATCGCTCGGCCTATCTTATGGTGGGGGTGATTCTTAGGAACACATGGTCCTCTTCTTGAAAATCTAGCGGTTTCGCCGCTTGTCCGCATAGTTTTCTGTCGACTTTAGCGGAATTTTCTTGATTTGTTTCGTTGTTTCTCACAATATAAGAGTTCAGAGTAAACTCTACTTCCGGGTTCATACCAACATAAGGGAGATTGACATTTTCCATAGAGGGCCTCGTATGGTGCCATACCAATGCTTGCATGATAACTGTTGTTATATCCAAAATTCGATTCAGCGCAGGTACTTCTGCCACTTCCCTTTGATCCAAAACATATGCCCTTAACATATCCTCTAAGGTTTGGATAGTTCTTAGTTAACGTCCTCTTGGGGTGATAAGTACTCAAACAGAGCTTGAACCAAACGCCTTATGAAACTCCAAAATCGTGACGTAAATAGCGGATCAAATTCAGAGATTATATCGACGGTCTTACGTGTAACCTTACTATCTCCTGAATATATAAGTCTAACCTCTCCAAGGAATAAGTCACCTTAATAGGTAAAAAGTAGGTGACTTAGTCACCGATCCACTATTACCCAAATGGCATCATGATTCGCTTGGGTCCTCGGTAGTCCAGTACAAAATCCATGGAGATACTATCCACTTCCACTTGGGATCGATAGAGGTTACAACATTCAGAAGGTCTTTGGTGTTCAATCTTCACCTTTTGACACAAGCACTTACTCACCCATGTGCAATACATCCTTTTTAAAGCTTGGCATATAGTTTCTTTCCTTCATTTCCCAGTACTATGGTCAGGTAGCGTTCAGCCTCACCCATGGGTCTTAGAGTAAATGAGAATATCATCTATGAAGACAACCACAAACTGATCTAAATAAGGTCTAAAGATCCTATTCATGTAATCCATAAAAATCCTGGAGCATTGGTTAATCCAAAGGACATTCCTCCAAACTCAAAATAGTTACTCAAGTGAAAGGCCGTTTTCGGTATATCTTCATCACTTACTCTAATTATGGTGGTAACCTGACCTAAATAAATCTTAGAAAACACGACTACACCTTTAAGCTCGTCCATCAAGTCATCTATCCTAGGCAAAGGGTATTTGTTCTTCACTGTCACTTTATTCAATTGCCTATAGTCAACACATCTGATCTCATATCCTTTCTTCACGGAACAACAGGCTCCCAAGGTGATGCACTAGGCCTTGACAAACTTTTCTCCAATAAATCTTCCAATTGAGCTTTGACTCGGTCAACTATAATGGGGACATTCTATGGGGCTATGGATATGGGACCTACAAGGAAGCAATTCTATGAAAAACTCTATCTCTTCTTTGGGAGGAAACTCTGGTATCTCATTCTGGAAATACTTCGAGATAATTCCTTACTATTGGTATCTCATCGATACTTTGCTCAAAGTCTACATCACTAGCGGCTAGGAAAATATAACCTTTATTTCTACCCATTACCAGGTCTCCAGTAGTTATGTATAGACTTATGGGTTTCTTGGTTCAATGGGAACAAGAGAAAAGTGATGGTTTTCTCATGGCGGTTAGCAATTACACGTTGGCTTAAGCCAATCCATGCCAAGAATCACATAAACCTTGCATGGGTAAGCAAATAAGATCTAAAACAAAGGATATATTCCCTATAACAAAATTGCAATCTAAACAACATTTACAAGTCCTAACGGGTTTGATAGGGGTAGAAACAATAAGGTCAAAAGGAAGTTCAGTCACATGTAAGTTAAGGCTTTTAACACATGAGTGGGAGATAAAAGAATGGGAAGCGCAGAATCATATAGTACAATTGAGTCTTTTCCATACATGTTACACTTACCTTCCACGAGATTCCCTTGACTCGTCGTTTCTTGACATTAACGTAAAAACCCTTCCTTGATATTGCGGCTTGGGATTGGGGGTTGGCGGGTTCTCTCTTGCATTCTCAAGAGTAGTGGCCCAGCTTCACACGATAGCATACATTTGTTCCGAACTCGCAGGGGCATGCTCCCATGATTCTTGCTACACTTGGGACATCCATGGATGGTGGGGGTCATGGAGGTGCTGGCAGCTTTGTGGTGCCTTCCCTCTTGTTGTTATTGTTGTTGTTGTGATTGTTGTTGGGGTTGTTGTTGTAGCGGTTCCTGTTATAGCGGTTGTTGTTATTGTTCGGCCTTCTTGTTGAAAGTTCCTTTGTGGACCTTGGGGTCTAAATTGAGGTGGGAATAGGGGTCGATTATGCACTTGAACCTCACCTTGAGGTGTCAGCTTCTTGATGATATTATCCAACCTTAAGGTGCTCGCTTTCTCTACCACCTTCTTCAATGATGCGGCATTTGTTAACTAGGGTAGAGAAATCCTTAATCTCCAAATGCGCAACTCCACATTAAGCTTCGCCTTTAACCTAACTCGTATTTAATGCATTTCCAATACTCGTTCAACCCCTAATACATCCTTGAGAACTTAATAAGTTTTTCAAATCTTCAGTATCCTGGGCCACATTCATATTTCCTTGGACAAGTTGCATAAACTCAATGTCCTTGGCATTTTTGAACTCGGAAATACTTCTCATAAAAATAGACCTTAATAGCTCCAATCAATGTCCGTGTTCGGTCACCTCAAAGCCTTCGGGCACGTCCACCAAAAGGGCATATTGTAACATCCTCCCTTGCACAACCCCATTCTTAAGCTATGATATCGTACTCGAGAGTTGTTACTTGTTAATTAGTGGACCTCTTTAATTATCTATAGCAAGCTCGATTTACGTAGAGATAACTAAGCGTAATTCTATTAAAACATATTACAAGTAAACATCAAGTTTATTAAACATACAGCTAAAATACATAAGGAAGCTCCTCTATAAGCTTTAGTACATATCTATCTTCTAATACATTTACATACATACTCATTTCACTAAGTCCAGAATAAAACAACAACTACTACACTCCAGCAATCCTACACTCCTTTGCATAGCAGCATCATCATCCTCTGGCTTAACCTGAAGGCGAACACGGAAACACAAACACACAGGGGTGAGAATTCATAATTCAGTAGGGTAACTCCCAGTTACACAATCATAAATGTCATCGTCATCGCCCAAGCCACTCGGTTTATTAGAAAAATGTGATCATGTCATCTAAATTAAAGATTCATTTTAAAGTTTTAAAATCATCCTTCCGAAGTGGGTAGCTTTTATTATTCAATCACTTAATACACACACATAATACTACTCAATAGCATAGCATTACATTTTGAAATATACGTGCCTCATACATTAGAGGGACCTTTGTGCCCATTAAAGGGGACTTTCGTGCCCATAAAAGGGGACTTTCTCGTGCCCATTAACGGGACCTTTCCATGCCCATAAAAGGGGACTTTCTGTGCCCATTAAAGGGGACCTTTCGTACCTAACCTTATAAATAAATTCACATGCTCAATTATTCATATTCATATTCTTGTACTCATGCTATACTAGTACAAGATGCCATTATTTCATCAATTTCAATCATCAATTCATTTTCAGCACAATGGCAGATTTCTCATGTTCATAGCACAATTTATTTGCATACCAAACCATTAATTCAGAGTCTATAAAAAATTTTAATAACACCTCAATATGTCTAGGAGACCCTGTAAAAATTTCAAGACAAATAGAGCTCTCTAACTCCTTCAGTAAATTGTACAAATTTAGTGGTCAGGGACCACCAATTCACAGCTCAAACCAGAGTTCTCATAATTCTTAACCCTAGAAAATGATTGAATCAAATCAAAATAAAAATCACGGTTGAACTTCAAGATGTCTTCAACATTTTGTAAAAGTTTCAAGGGAAAAATCAATCATTTGCTATGTTAAAAAAATTATATAAATTTACAGCTTCAGTTGCACTAATCCAGACAGCACAGAAACCATTTCAGTTTTCGATTTTTTTAAAGCATTTAGAGTCAAATTTAGAGCTCAAGAAAATTGTGGGACTAGCCCAAGATGTTAACTTGAACATATAATTTTTTCAGCTCACGACCATGACTACAACATGCCCAGAAAAATCGTGATTATACACTGCCTATAAGAAACCCGAAAATCCAGCAAGTATCACTCAAAATCCTTTTGACAAAAGTGATTCCTATCACCATCCAAACATCCCACCAAAATTCATACATCAATATTTATGTAATATCAGCCAATAAAACCAGAAATTTCGGATTTAAGTCATGCCAAAATAGATCAGAAAAATTTGACAAGAAGGCAGCAAAAAACCCTACTTGTGATGCTTGAAGAGTTCTAACTCCAAAAGATGCTCTAATTGATTTCTCTTCACTACAAGGACTCCAAATCAAGTCACAAACCTCCCTTAGACAGTGATGTATGATGGCTCAAAGTGGGAAAAAGTGATGGATTAAAATTCTAATCGGTTGTATTTGTGGGGTTTGGGGTGTAGAACAAGTTTTGTGAAGGGAGTTTTGGGTTTTACCAAGTCTAGGCTAGTGTTTTTGGGGTTGAAATGCAAGTTTGGCTCATGGAAATGAAGGTTTCTGGTTCCTCCTTGCTGCTGGCCGAATTTTGATGTATTTTTTGGGGAAGAAATGTGACTAGGCTTCTTTAATAAATGCAATGGAAGATATTTAGTGAAGTAA
>JAMLFY010000019.1:5182324-5314324 GCA_030441495.1 Dalbergia oliveri | reverse complement strand
ATTAATCTTCCAAAACACATTTCCCACTATCAAGCTTTTCATAATCTAAAAAACTCAATATCTTATTTCAAAATAGCAAAGTTTGCACTCTTAATTCCATTCTCTCTCTAACTTCATATTTGGTCATAAATCTAAAACGTATACATACTTATCAAACTCTAAAACATTTTGATCAACCTTCCAAACATAGTTCAAATTATTAACTTTTCATAAACTAGGAAAAACTCAATATCATATTCTAAAATTACAAAAAAAACTAAAACCATAATTCCAATCTTTCTAACTTCATATCTTGGTGTAAAACCATAAAATAAGCATAAATCAATTCCAAAATCCAGTAAACAATTATAAAACCCTCTAACGTTACATATATCATCAAGTCAGATAAAACCATTGTAACAAACATAGTCCCATGAGTTTTATCAAAAATACATTTCATGCTCTAAAAGGGCAATTCAAAACATATAAACCAGCAGAAATCTCAAATCCTTATCCGGTATTTCTCTAAAACCAAGTATTAAATCATATTTTCGTGAAAATAACTCTAATACATAACATAAGAGTCACAAATATGAACCCACTCACCTGGAGGGTAAATGCAGAAATTGCACTGACAGACCTTGGGAGGAAATGACTCCATTATCTAATATGAGGCGCAAATTCTAGATTAACCTCTAAAACCTTAAGAATCCCTCATTAACAAGTTAGAAAGCTTCTCCCCTTAAGAAGCTTAGAACTACCCATAACCCAAGGAAACTTGAAGGGAATGAAGCAAAACCAAGAGAATAGCATACCTTTAATCCTCAAATGGCAGATTCCGGTTAAACTTGAAGAAATGGAAGAAATTGGAGTTTGGATAGTGAAAAGGGTGGGGAGTCGAAGTTTTGCGAGAGGGAGAGGAGAGAAATGTTTTGGAATGTTGGACCCGGAGATGGGTATTATAGCGGTGCACTGCGTGCTCACTAGAGAGCACAACGGTCATTCTGTTGTAGTGCTCACCGAGAGTGCTAAATATCTCCCTAGCATCGCCTTACTTTTTTGTGGACCACCGCAGTGCTCCTCATGCTCCCAGAATGCTCAGAATGATCTATCACTTATTTACATTTACTGTTTTAAAGTTAATCATTAACTTTAAAACATAGATGTAAACAAGGGAATACCCCCCATTTGGATTCAAATAAAATATTAGAAAAATCAAAATCCCAACAAATCAAAATCTCATTTTTGGGTTTTAGTTCAAATTGAAATCTTACGATTTCGTAAACTTGCAGGCTAAAAATAAAGTACTTGAGGGTTTCATAAAATTCGTAAAATCTCTCTTCAACTCATTTTTCTCTAGGGAATAATTACCAAGACTTTTGGTCCTAAGAAAATGGCTCTAATATATAGCCCTCCAAGGGCATGTAGGGTCCAGACTTAGTGAAATTAAGACCTTGAAACGATAGGTAAGGGTGACGACAACTTTCTTTGTTCAAAAAAAAATTTCTGACCTTTTATTTATTTTTTTGAAAATCTGGGTATTAACTAGAAAATGAAGTCATCAAAAAATGGAGTAGTGGTAGAGAACCTGTCAGCTGGTAACCAGGTGTGCAAAGGGGCACTCCATGAAGACAAAAAGCGGACACATCGAAACATGAAGTGATACGTCTCTTAGTGGTATTGAAGCACATCTCCCAAGTGGGAGCATCAATGAAGATCACAAAGGTTGCATCGACTCTGAAGATGAGATGGAAAAAAAAGAAGAAAGATGAGAAACTCATACAAGAATCTCAGTAGGGTTTTCGCCTCCTAATATGTGTCATCATCTACATCCTCAAGAACCTCAGGTTTCATTTATGAAAGTGTTGGGCATGTATAAAGTTCATTTATTTAGTTCCAAATATTATTAGTTAGAACCGTGTCTTTTAGCATGATCATTCCTCATTGTTCTTTTAGGTGACTTAACTTATTCTCTTTTCCATGGAGCCACCCTAATACTCTCCCTTTTGAGATTTTTAGATTATGAGCTCATACCTAACTAATCGTCACTAGTTTATACTTATTCTCTTGATAAGCTAAATTCTCAACTCCAGAGTGCGGGTTAGGAGGCATAGGTTCACTTTTCATAACCATTAATTCTTGCATCTAAAGGATCACCTCTTCTGGATCACCTCTCATAACCATTAATTCCTGGGGTCTAGAAGATCATTTCTGTGTGTCTTATGTCACCTTTAATCTTATCATGTTATTTAGATATGCAAATGTGAGCATATAGTCAAAACTCATCTTTTAACGTTTCATGCTCATAAAACCTCATAAATCATACATCTTAATTATTTAATCATAATCTGATCATGCCACAAATCATTATGTCATTGATCACATAAACATGCATCACATCTCGTATATATATATATATATATATATATATATATATATATATATATATATATATATATATATATACATGTAAATAGCATACTAGGGAATCATCATTCACGCAATTCAACATACAAGCATATAGGGTCACAAATCCACTTTATCTCGTTTTAGAACATACTTACTTGCACATTTGGGGTTCTAGTAATCGATTACATGTACTGGTAATCGATTACCAAAATTAAAACTTGCTCCGGGCTAAGATATCCTGGTAATCGATTACATGAGCATGGTAATCGATTACAGAACCAAAAACTTGTTGGGCACGAAGAACATCATGGTAGTCAATTGTTGAAGTTGGTAATCGATTACCAGGGTCAAAAGCTTGTTCCGTTTACAAAGAATCATCCGATAATCGATTACATGGGCTGGTAATCGATTACCAGAATCTGAAATTTTAGAAATCAAAGTTTTGACACATTCAAAGCTATACTTTCTCTTCAAGACCATTTTAGAACATCATTCTAACATTCCTTTTGAAATCGGGTTCACATTTTTACAAATCAAAACAAGCTTTTCACTACAACTTTGTACATCATAAAAGCAAGATTCAAGTCTCAAAAGAAAACAAATCCAACATTATATCATGGCCAAAACACATTCAATAGCCATGATCAAAATTTCCATTTTAAGATGCAAGGGCAAGTCTTTGAGCTCTAGGAGTTTAGGTGATGACAAGAATAATAAACATGCTATGCAAACCTCATTTTAGATCTTTATCATTATTAGGTGATGGCTTGAAATTTAAATATGATATACAAGACTTGAAATATAAACATGATATGCAAGAACTTGAAATATAAACATGATGCAAATCCATTTCTTTTATATCTTACTAGAGCTCATTTCAACACTTTAAAGAATCAAACTCTTTACCCCAATCAACCTTAATAGAATGAAATGAGCTTTAGAGTCTCTTAACACCATGTTTCCAAGAACCTCATTTTTTTAGACTCATTATCAAGCTCAAAGAAAACCCAACAAAGACAACCAACAATAAACCATTTTTCCATACTTTTATGAAACCAAAAAAAAAAATCAAGTTTTGAGTTTTAGAGGTCAAGCACATGATGGTTTCACAACTAACATCAAGAAAACCTCATTATAAAGCTATGGCCTTGAACATCAAAGAAAGGAAATATTTCAAAAGAACCAACAACATTTCATCCTTACCATTCTTTAAAACTAAACAAAATAAACCAAAACTTAGGCTCTAGAGGTCAAGCGCATGGTGGTATCAAAACCACCATCAAGATCTCTCATCATCAAACCATGGTTTTCAATCATCCACAATATCCAAAACTGAAAAAGAAAGAAAGAAAAAGGAAGATTTAAACTGAAAATGGGAAGAACAACAACAACAACTCAACCATTCAATCCATCATCACAATCCGAAAATGAAGAAAAGAAATAAGAGGAAGAACTGAAAACAAAATTCCTACCAAGTTGTTTCTTTGGTTGAAAATGAGGAAGCTTGATCTTGTGTCTTGGAAAGGTTATGTGTTTGAGAGTTAATCTAAGGTGGAGGTGTGGTGGCTTATGGTTGAGAGTACGTTGAGGATGGAGGTGGAAGAGGAAGAAGATGAGAGTTTCAATTGAGAAAAATGAGAGGATTTTTGGGAGCAAGACTTGTAACAAAAATGAATGGCAACAAATGTGAGTTCTTTGAAGTGTTTTGGGGTTTTATGAAAATCAAAATATGATAGAAAAAAAGGGGAAGGGAGGTCGCGACCTTCATGGCTCATGGGATGGAAATTTTTACTTTTCATTTGTGTTAGGATGTAGATTTAGAGATAGATTTGATTAAGGAATGAGTTAGGAATTGGTAATTGGGTGTTTGGGTTGGTAACCAAGTGTTTAAGGCTTTTCAAGACATGATTAGGAGTGGTCTTGCATGCTTAGTTTGAATTAAACTCAATTAATTTGAAATTCAAACTCCAACATGTTCCTTGATTTAGGGAATTGGAAGAGAAAATAATATTTGGCTTGATATGACATAATGTCTTTGATTTAAGAAGGGAATTTGATCTTCCTTAAGCAATCTTAGGTCTTAATTAACCTCTAACAATTATTTAGACTCAAAATTATTAATTAAAATTAATTTATCTTTAATTAGAGCCTAATATTGCATATATTACATCAATCATTTAGTTAGGCTCATTTAGCACCAATCAAGGGCAAAAACATAAATTCACACAAGGACTACTGGACTTTCCAGATATCATACAACACTTACTGTTAACATTTTCGAACTCCTGGGTGATGGCCGGGTTCATCTGTCACTTAATCCCACGTTAAATTACCTCAAGGGTACTTTGGTAATTTCACGTATGGAAAACAGGAAATTCAGATTTTCATCTCTAACACATCCATCACACATTTAATCCCCTTCAAACATTAGACTAACTCCTTAAGGATAGCCTGACCGGCCGTGTAACATCCTAGTTCTTTTCTTTAGAAATTGATTGAGGAATGGTTAATGGGAATATTAAGATTCTCAGACAGTTGTGATTAGAACGACTCTATGAGTGAGCACAAAAAAAGTGAATAGTATTTTGCGGGCCAGGCCCTGGATAGTTGAAATCCTAGATTTGGGACTTGGAGGTGCCCGAAGTTAGGAATATATGAGAATAAGGTTAGAAATGTGTGGGAATGACAATTTTATGCCTAGAATTAATTTTCGGGCAATACCTTTATCGGGTAAGGTGTTTACCCGTTCGGTGAAATTTCGGTGTGTGATTTTTACACGAAAGATATTTCTATCATCACCAATAAATGATATCCATCCATTTTAGACAAGTGGAAGGCCAAGATTTAATCTTGAATTCCAAGATTTAATTCTAACCATCCACTTGTCTTACTTGCATCTGAAGTCATCATAAGATCTTTCTTTACTTATGATGACTCATATAACACCAAGCCAACTTCTTCCCTAAGCCTAGAAGGAATTCGGCCAGCAAGCAAGGGAGAATAACCAGCCACCATTGTCATTTCTTTGAGCTTCCCTTTGAGTTCTAACCCAAAAACTCTAAGCTAGAGTTGTTGAAACCTCAAAGTTCCTTCATTAAACTTGTTCTACACCAAATTCTCTACCAATCTAACCAAACAAAATTTCTATTCCTCATCAAACCTTGTCTTGTACCTTACACCTCACTGATATCAGAGGGGTTTGAAGTTGGTTTGGGAGCTTTGGGGGAGAAGGAATCAAGCTTGGATAATCTTGAAGCCAAGGAGCTACTAGGTTAGTCAAAGTAAGGTTTTTGCTGTCTTCTTTTGTCAATTTTTCTGATCTGTTTTGGGTTGAACTCATTCAAATTTTTTGATTTTATTGGTTGATATTATGTTGAAATTGATGTATTAATTTTGGTGGTGGGTTTGGATGGTTTTAGAAAAGGGTTTTTATCAAAGGAAATTGGGACTAGGCTCCTGGATTCCTAGTTGTCCTAAGCAGTAATTATGCACGAATTTTCTGGTATAGTTGTGGTAATCTCAGGAGTTATAAAAATTATGTTGTATTTGACATCTTAAAATAACTACATGAATTTTCTTGGGTGTTGATTTTAAATTTTACTCCTCAAAAAATCAAGAACCGAAATGTGATTGATGCTGTCTTGGTTGTTGAAACTGAAGTAATAAATTTGTCCGAATTTATTATCATAGCAATTGATTGAATTAGCTCATGAAATTTTTACACGAAGTTAGTAACACATTTAAGTATCACTTTAAATTTTCTTGTGCCTTGATTCCATCAATTGCTAGGGGTAAAAATTTTGGGAACTCCTTAGACTTGAATTGGTGGCCCTGACCACTAAAATTGTACATTTTACTAAAGTAGCTATAGAGCTCTGTTGTCCTGAAATTTTTACATGTTATTCTAGACACATTGAAGTGTCATATAGAATTTTTTTGGCTCTTGAAATGGCCGTTTGTGATGGCAATTCAAAGTTGTACCTAAACAGTAATTCTGCCAAGGTGCTAGAATGTGAGGGTGGTTGAAAATTTATAATAGTATAATACCTATTCCAAGTCTATGGCATATGAATCCATGCTGATTATTTCAATTACTTATTCATGAGACATAAAGGAGCCTCTAATATAATTGAATACCTATTTGTAAGGTAAGCATGTTTTGAGAAAGGAAAAAGAAGTACATAATGCAGTTATGTGAGAAAGTCCAGAAATAGTATGTATAAATTCTGCTATTGCATGTTTGAACATATGGGGAAAGCAGAAATAAGGCTTAAATGGAATTGAGAGGGAAGCCAAAAGTAAGGACTTCCCTAGAAAATTTATAAGTCAGTAGATATCGGCTAGGAATAGAATTGTGTGTGATTCGGAAATGGAAGAAAATGAAGTCCGATGATCACGAATAGGAATGAGCTCATGTCCTAGCAGTCTATTATCCTCTGTGAAATTATTAACTGTAGATGCAGCTCTATATGGAATTAGGCATTCCTTATGTTGACAAATGGAGGAAAATACGTGGAATTGAACCTATGGTTGCAAATAATAGTACATGATTGATTACAGTGGTGCCATTCTAAGTCCCCATAATCCATATATTTTAGCATTGATGCCTATGATCTTTATATGAATGATTTATATGCATAAATTCCTTATCGGCATTTTGTATAGTGTATGGAGGAATTACCCTGAGAATTTTATAGTATTCTCACCCTTAGCTGTATGTATTGTATTACTCAAATTTAGCAGATGTCATCACTGGTATTCTTCCTTGACTCGCCACAGTGGGTGTGGCAGGTACAGACACTTGACTCTTTGTATGCCGTAAGTTATTCCAGTTTCGCATATATATGTTTTTCAACCGTTCCTTTAGTACGTCAGTTTTTACAGATTTCGACCCTACTTTCCCCTACGACGTGTGCCTCTCCATATGGCACAGCCTGACATATTTGAGATTCCACTTGCTCCACCAGCACCCGCAGGCGGATACACCCATTTCTCATCCTCCTCTTCAGACTCGGGCCCTCTAAGGCCCAGGCGAGGTCATTGCGTCGATGGCCAACGGCTTCTGGAGAAGGAGGTGAGATCATCGGAGACTATTGGCATGTACATAGCGGTAATATAGTTTTAGGGCTTTACAGCCTGAGCGATGTACTATTAGTTTTCTTTTGCTCCGTTGTATTTATATGATATTTTGTCGGGCTAAATATTGAGCAGGTTAGGTATCAAGTGGGGGATTAGCCTCATTAACAAGAGTTCTTGACTAGTTGGGGTTGTTTCGTTGGCTTTTCTTTTGCAACTGACATGATGTTCATATATGTGAATATGGTTGTGGAAATATATGTGTTACAATTTCCTTATTACTGTATTTCAACTAGTATAGTCAGAAACGTCAGGAATACTCCTAACTACTACGTCAATACTCGAGTAGACTATGGTAATTAAGAGGGTGTTACAAGCCGTCCTCGATTTCCAAAGAAATGACCTCAGGGTATTTTGGTCATTTTCACACTCAAAAAAATCGGGTGTTACATTTCCCCCTCCTTAAAAAGAATTTCTCCCTCAAAATTCATTACCTGTAAATAGGTCGGTATCGACATCCTCATCTCCGATTCCAATTTCCATGTGAATTCCTCCGCTCTTCCTTATCCCCATGCCACTTTGACCAAATGTACGGTTTTGTTCTTCACCTGCATGACTCCTTTATCCACGATCCTCGTAGGTGGCATGTTAATGGTTAAGTCCTCCCTTAATGTACTTGTTCTGCTCTAACACATGACTAGGGTCGAATTGATACTTTCTCA
This sequence comes from Dalbergia oliveri, assembly GCA_030441495.1. Taxonomy (NCBI): domain Eukaryota; kingdom Viridiplantae; phylum Streptophyta; class Magnoliopsida; order Fabales; family Fabaceae; genus Dalbergia; species Dalbergia oliveri. Next base: position 5,306,138 of record JAMLFY010000019.1, on the reverse strand, counting down.
GTTGAGAGACATGAAAGACATCATGAAGGTTGGACAAATTGCGTGGTAAGGCTATTCGTATGCTAGTGACTCGACTCTATTAAGGATTTTAAAGGGACCAAGAAATCTGAGCTCAACTTTCTGACTCTCATAGCTCGTCCTATGCCTATTGTGGGGGTAATCTTAAAGAATACATGTTCTCCCTCTTCGAACTCCAATGGCTTTTGCCGTTTCTCCACATAGCTTTTTGTTGACTTTAGCTAAGGATCCTATCCTTGATCCTCTGAATCTTCCATTGTTTCCCTCATAGCTTCTGGTTCCAACATGCTTTGCTCAGGGCTCATACCAACACAAAGGCGATTGACACTTGCTTCCATATAGGGCTTCATATGGTGCCATACCAATGCTCGCATGATAATTGTTGTTATATGCAAACTCGATCAATGGCAAGTACTTATCCTAACTTCCTCTTTGGTCCAACACACATGCCCTTAACATATCCTCAGGTTGGTATGGTCCTTCAGATTGCCCATCTCTTTGAGGGTGGTATGCTGTGCTCAAGCACCGCTTTGAACTAAATGCCTTTTGAAAGGCTTCCCAAAAACGTGACGTAAACCGGATCATAATCCGAGATTATCGTCATCAACACTCCATGTAACCTCACGATCTCTTGGATATACAATTGTGCCAACTTATCTAATGAATAAGTCACCTTAATAGGCAAAAAGTGAATCGACTTTGTTAGTCAATTCATGATCACCCATATGGCATCATGGCCAGCTTGGGTCTTAGTTAGACCTATCACGAAATCCATCAAGATACTATCCCATTTCCATTCAGGAATTGACAGGGGTTGCAATATCCCTAAAGGTTTTTAGTGCTCAATCTTCATCTTCTACAGACTAAGCACTTACTCACCTATGTGGCCACGTCTCTCTTCAACCTGGGCCACCAAAACATCTTCTTCATGTCCTTATACATCTTGATAGTACTAGGATGAATGGTGAAATGGCTCTTGTGAGTTCTTCTAAAATTTCTTTTTGGAGGTCACCACTACCGGCACATAAATCCGGCCCTCAAACCTCCATAGCTTATCCATTCCTTAGATGAAACCCTTCAACTTTCCCTCTTCTACTACTTCTAAGGTCTCCTTAAACTCCTCATCCTCTTGTTAGGCTTGAGTGATTTTCTCCTTAAAGTCACTCATTACACTGAGATGGCACACCTTCATGCTCTCATGGTCAACATCATTCCCAAGTTTAGGTCCTTAAACTTCTCAATCAACTCCACCTTCTTCACTATCATATGAGACAAGTATAGGGACCTTTGACTCAAGGTGTCAGCCACTACATTTGCCTTGCCAGGATGATAGTTCAACCCAAAATCATAATCCTTTAAGAATTCCATCCATGTCCTCTGCCTCATATCCAACTCTTCTGATCAAAGAGGTGCTTAAGACTCTTGTGATCAGAGAACACCTGAACTTCACTCCATACAAATGGTGTGCCACACCTTCATGGCGGACACCACGGCTGCTAACTCAAGGTCATGGGTGGGTAATTTGCTTCATGAGGCTTGAGTTGTCTGGATGCATAGGCCACCACTTGCCTTTTACATCAACACATAGCCCAAACCCTTCCCCAAGCGCCACAATACACCTCAAATGGTGCATTGGGGTCAGGAAAACTAACACTGGGGTTGTGGTTAACTTCACCTTCAACTCTTGGAAACTCTTTTCACACTCGAGTCCAAACAAAAGGGGCATTCTTCCTAGTAAGCTTGGTCAAGGGTAAGGAAATTTGAGAAAACCCCTTAATGAACCTACGGTAATATCTTGCCAATCCTAGAAAACTCTGTATCTCCATTACCATAGTAGGTCTCTCCTAGCTCATCACAGCCTTATCTTACTAGGATCTACTGATACCTCCTTTTGACACTACATGACCTAAAATTTCACTTCCCCCAACTAGAATTCACACTTAGACAACTTGGCATATAACTTCTTTTCCTTCAAAATCTCCAAAACCAACCGTAAATAGCGCTCATGCTCCTCGTGGGTCTTCTAATAAATTAGTATGTCATCTATGAAAACAACCACTAACTAGTCTAAATAGGTCTAAAGATCCTATTCATGTAGTCTATGAACACAGCAAGAGCATTAGTCAATCCAAACGACATCACCATGAACTCAAAGTGGCCATACCGAGTCCTAAAAGCAATCTTGGGTATGTCCTCATCCCTACTCTAATCTGGTGATATCTTGACCTCAAATAAATCTTGGAAAACACCATCGCTCCCCTTAACTGATCTATCAAATCATCAATCATAGGCAAAGGGTACTTATTCTTCACCGTTACTCGATTCAATTGCCTATAGTATATACAAAGCCTCATACTCCCATCTTTCTTTTTAATGAACAAAACCAGGGCTCCCTATGGTGATGCACTAGGTCTCACAAACTTTTTCTCCAACAGTTCCTCTAACTGTGCCTTCAACTGGTTAACTCTAAAGGTTTCATTCTATAGGGTGCTATGTAAATAGGCCCCATTCTTAGGACCAACTCTATAGAGAACTCAATCTCTCTCACCGAAAGGCATTTAAGTATCTTATTCAGAAATACGTTAGGATAGTCTATTACTATAGACACATCATTAATGTTTTGCTCAAAGTCTACTCGCTAAGCTAGGAGAACATATCCTTTACTCTCTTCCCATAACAATTGACTTATAGCATTTAGGTAGAGACTTAAAGGTTTACTAGACACAATAGGGTAGGGAGAAAGATAACAGACGTTGTATAACGTTTAACATTACACGATTAGCGTAAAGCTAATCCATGCCGAGAATTATGTCTAGACCATGCATAGGCAAACAAACTAAATCTAGAATAAAAGGTCTACTTTCAACAATGAAATGACAAATTAAACAACACCTACAAATCCTAGGTTTACCATGGGTGTAGAAGCGTAAGATTAAAAGGAGGTTTCGACACATACAATTGCAAAGATTTGACACTAGCATGTGATATGAATAAATGAGTAGTGCCAGAATCAAACAGTCCAGTTAAGGTTCTACCATTCATTTCACACTTACCTTCTATGAGGTTTCTGACTTAAGTCTTCGCGTTAAGGGTAAAAACCCTTCCTTATCGTTGTGGTTTGGGTTAGCGACCGTTGGGTTCCTTTCCATGCATTCTGTGGCATAGTGACCAGGCTTCCAGAACTTGAAGCAGACCTCCTAGCCCGTCAAGCACGGTCGATCCCCATCATATTTGGGGCATAAAGCAGTGGGTGCACGTCTTGGGGGTGCAACGGGCCCTTGGGGTGCTTTGCCCTTGGGACCACTCGATCCCCCATGGTGAAAATTCCTTCTAGGGCCTTGCGGCCTAACTCGGTTCTGAACAGGGCTTGAATTGGCTTGAAACTCGGAGCTTGCGGTGCTAGCTTCTTAGTGAAGTTCTCAGCCTAGGTGCACTCAGCTTTTTGGCCCATCTCGATGATGCGATACATGTTGACTAGGTAGGGAAGTCCTAATCTCCAAGTGCACAATGGCAACGTTGATCTCTCCTTCAACCCAGCCTCATACTTAACATATTTCTAGAATTCGTCCGGATTCCCTTGAAAAATCCAGGAAAACTTGATCAACTCTTCAAACTTCACGGTGTACTGTGTTATACTCATTCCTCCTTGAACTATGTAACACCCTAAAATTTAATTAAAAATTAATTTGAGCTTTATTAATCATAATTTCAAAAATATAATAGTGTAACAATGATGAGGGTGGCCCAACGAATGTTTAAAAAAAAAAAATTTCGGGGCGGTGAATAGTAACCTCAGGCCCCACGAGCCTAAGATAGCTGAAACCCTATATTGGGCCAGAGGTGCCCGAAATTAGGAAAACATGGGAATAATGTTAGAAATAGGTGGGAATGATAATTTTATACTTAAAATTAGTTTTCGGGCAATATCGGTTCAATGGTACGGTGTTTACCCGTTCGGTGAGATTTCAGTGTGAGTTTCTTACCGAATGAAACTTTCAGTGAAAGTTTGCCACCTAACTAGACAAGTGTGTGGTTTAAAAGAAGCCACACCATTGCCACTTTATTAGGACCAATAGGATGCTTACAAAAATTTACTACATTTATCTTTAAGAAAAAGAACATTTTGTACTTCAAATTATTATGTATTTTGTCATAAACTCATAAAATCAATATCTTATCATTTCCTTCCATCACAATTTCTTCCAGCACACTCCAAGAAGCTCTCCTCCACTGTTCTTCCTCTCAAACCCCATTAACAAACTTGGAGCTTCATAAACCTTAGCCTAAACTTGATAAAACCTCAAGATCTCTTCACAAAACATGTTCTACACCTAATTCTCTACCAATCTAACTGAACAAAATTTCCATTCCTTATCAAAACCTTGTCTTGTACCTCACACCTCACTGATATCAGAGGGGTTTGAAGTTGGATTGGGAGCTTTGGAGGAGAAGAAAGCAAGCTTGGTTAATCTTGAAGCCAAGGAGCTAATAGGTTACTCAAAGTAGGGTTTTTCTTGCCTTTTCTTTGTCAAATTTTTCTAATCTATTTTGGGTTGTGTTAAGTCCGAAATTTCTGGTTATTTTGGATGATATTATGTTGATATTGATGTGTGAATTTTGGTGGTGGGTTTGGATGGTGTTAGAAAATGGGTTTTATCAAAGTAAGTTTGGACTAAGTTGCTGGAAATTCTGTTTCCTGTATGCTGCAGTTGTTCACGAAATTTTTGGAATATTTTTGGGTGCTTTCATGAGCTATAAAAATTATATGTTGGATTTAGCACCTTAAAATAACTACATGAATTTTCTTGGGTGTTAGTTTTAAGGTTTGATGCCTCAGAAAAATCAGAAACCGAAATGAGGCAGATGCTGTCCTGATTGTTGAAACTGAAGCAGTAAACTTGTCTGAATTTATTATCATAGCAAATGATTGAATTAGCCTTTGAAATTTTTACACGAAGTTACTAACATGTTGAAGTGTCACTGTGAATTTTATTGGGAATTAATTCAATCAGTTGCTGGGGTAAAAATTAGGGGAACTCGGTTCTGGTCTGGGAATTGGTGGCCCCTGACCACTAAATTTGTACATTTTACTGAGATAGCTATAGAGCTGTGTTTGTCCTGAAATTTTACAGGTTATTCTAGACACATTAAAGTGTCATACAGAATTTTTGTGACTCTTGAAATGGCTGTTTGATATGATAATGAAATGTTGTGCCTAGGACAGTAACTCTGCCTATTGTGCTGGGAATGGAACAATGCTTTGAATTGAGAATATAATGGCACTTTGGCTCCTAGTATGACATGAGTATTTGATATTAAGTGTTTGGCCATGTGACTTATGACATGTAAATGCATGCTATGGATTTTAAAGATTGAAGTATGAGAAAAGAATGAGAATTTCATTGTGAATGATTGCCTATATGTGGCCTATGTATGCATTTGAGAAAGAGAAAAGTATATGATGCCATTATAAGGATGTATAAATTTAAATTGTGCATGTTCTGACATATGGACAAAATAGAAACAAGACTTAGATTGAATGAGGGAAGGCGAAAGTAATAACTTCCCAAAATTTATTTGAGTCGGTAGCGTATTAGCTAGGAATAGATCTGTGTAGGATTCGGAAATGGAAAAAATGAAGTTCGATGACCACGTATAGGAATGAGCTCAGTCCTGATAGCAGTCTATTCCCTTGTGTGGCGTGATCCACCATAAATACCCGTTAGGTATAACGGATCTATTGTGAGTTGTCCACTGAAAATACCCGTTGGGTATAAACTAAGTCTTTCCTATGTCAATGAAAGGAGAAAAATGCACTAATTGGTTTTACTGGCCATGATGGAAACCAAGTCACTTTCAGATTACTTCCTGTATTTGACATATGTATCACCTATATCATATGAAATCCTTTAAGTAGATTTACTTACTATGTGTTTGAGCTTCTGGATATATGTACATGTACTGATTGATTGTTAAAAGCTACCCACTTCGGAAGGATGATTTTGGAACCTTAAAATGAACCTTTAGAATATATTGCATGATCAGTTTTTGAATAAATCGAAGTGGCTGGGCAATGACGATGACATTATAATTGTGATTAGGGAGTTTCCCTCCTGAGAATTATAAAATTCTCACCCCTATGATTTGTGTTTCCGTGTCGCCTAGGTTAAACTAGAACACGATGATGCTGCTATGAGAGGAATGTGGGACCGCAATTGTATAGTAGTTACGTTTTATTCTTTGTACTTAGTGGGATAGAAAATGCATGTAAATGTATTAGAGGATAAACATGTAGTAAAGCTCATAGAGGAGCTTCCTTTTGTATTTTAGCTGTGTATTCAATGAATATGGTGTTTATTTGTAATATGTTTTAATAGAATTACGCTTAGTTATCTCGCATGTGAATCGAGCTTGCTATAGATAATTAAGAAAGGTCCACTAATTAACAAGTAACAACTCTCGAGTATGATATCATGACTTAAGAATGGTGTTGTACTTGGGAGGATGTTACAAACTAGCTGCATAAACTCTATGTCCTTAGCATTCCTGCAGACACAGGAAGTACTTCTCATATAAATAGGTTTTGAACATCTCCCAAGTTGATCATGTGAATACCTCGGACAATCTGGGTACCAATCCACAGAACTTTGCATCTGCCCTAGCATGTAGGCAGCAAAGGTCACCTTTTGCTTAAATCAGGTGATCACTAAAAAGATCTTCTCCATGCTTTTGATCTATTTGTCAGCTTGGTTTGGGTTCAAGGTCCTAATAAAGGGCATTTATGCCACTTATATTACTACCAAACCTTAGTTTTTTGCATGAATTTTCCTGAGTTATTGATACAATTAATAAGGATTTTGATTTACTCCTCATTGTGTAGTTTAAATAGAATTATTGACTTTTGCATTGATTTTGGAATAAATTGTAATTATACCCTGTTACATTTGACTTGTCTCTTTGAGTATGGTTTTGTGTAAAGCGCCAGGATTTCTCCTTTGAGTACAAATGACCAAAATGTCCCTAAGGTCATTTTTACCTAGAATTCAGGACATTGACCCGATAGTCCTCGAATAGGTCAACTCAATGTTTAAAGGGATCATATCTGTTATGTTTGATATTCGAGGTGAAAATCTCATTTTTTGAACTTTCGACTCAAAATGACCAAAATACCCTATTGTGTCCTACACGGGAAAAGGTGCCGTTTGAGGCCTGAACTTTTCCAGAAAGTTTGGAATGATGTTTATGAGTGCTTTTTTATGTTTAGTTGAGCTGGAGGTTCCAAACAGTTTTAGTGCAAAATTACCATTTTGCCCCTAGAACAGTGTACAATGAGCCTAATGACGTAATTAAGCAAACCTAAGCAATATTATGCTCTAATAGAAGATTAATTTATTTCAATAATTAATCTAGAGTCAAAATAATTTATTAAGGTTAATTAGGACCTAAGATTGCTTAGTCAAACTTTAATTACATTCTTTAATTCAAAATTCCTAGTCATAGAATCTTGAATAGTATTTTCTCTCCAATTTCTTAAATTAAGGAATTGTGCCCATACCTCATTTGACTAAAAGAATGATTTTAAATTGTTAATCTAGAAAGATTACCCTCCTAATCAAGTCTTGACAACCTTAATTAGCTATTTTCTTACCTAAACACTTGCTTGCAAATGCCTAATCAAAAGCCTAATCAAAGACACACCTAAACATATCATTAAACCACAATTACATGAGCAATTTCTCCTCCCCCTTGGCTACCCAAATCTGGCCAAATTCACCCCTCCCATGTGTAGCACATGGTGAGTTTGTTTCACTCAAAGACCATGCTTCAAGCCATGCTTTGCCCATGCTTTCTACCATGTATAGCACCCTAATAATTAACCCAATACGCCTAGGTTGTATCTGATTAATTACTAGACTTTACTCTTTGCTTCAGTTATTTAACCATACTTTGAAAATACTTAATGAAATTACGAACCATTTTTTTTTAAAAACATGATTGAAAACGTGAGCCTCGCATAGCGTGAACGATAATGATAAAGCGAAAAACCAACAGGCATATCATGAAAAACACATCATATTGGCTCCATCATATGACATCCATAATTACCTAACACATAGATATTTTGTCTGCCAAAGAGTTAGACTAGGTATAGTCAATTAAACAAAACATAAATAGTATATGGATGGAAAAATATCCATAAACAGCACCTACTAATAACACTTCAGAGATAGGAATAGATATCTAAGTTCACGCGCAAAGTTTAGCGATACGTTCCTCAAGGATAAAAGCTGGTTCACCAGATCAAGTACATCTACCAGGTGAGAGCATCAACGGGAATCACGAACATCACCTTTACTTTCTAAAGACGAGATGGAAAGAAAGAAAGAAAGAGGGAGTGAGAAACTTATAAAAGAGTCTCAGGAGGTACTCACCTCATATGCATCGTGTCATCATCATCGTCCTCAGGAACCTCGTGGTTATTATAAAATAGTGAACATGCTAAGATTCATTTATTAAGTTCAAAATATACTTTACCGAGGTCGTTAGTTTTAATCATGCGTCTTGTAATGCATCATAAACTTAGCATGTCATATTTATAATGAACTTTTCCTATCATATAACTCATCAGCATATCATAATAACATAGTTATGCATAAGACCACATCATATTCCTCATCATCATATCATAAATACTATGCATAGAAGAACATCATGTTCACATAATACGTTACTTAGTTCCTTAGGTGGCTTAAAGTTACTTTCATCATCATTTTCCTGGGCCACCTATACTCCACCCTTTTGGGAGTAATCTAGGTTATGAGCTCATACCTTACTAGTCGTCACTAGCATATACTTATCCCTTTTGATAAGTTAAAATCCCGACTCTACCTTTTTGAGAGAATAGTTTAGGGGCAAGAATCACCTTTTCACCACCTATAGTCTGATGGGTCCAAAGGATCATTTTCTCATAAGTTTAAGTCACCATTAAGTCTTTGCATGTTATATCATAATACAATTCTCAATTCATAATCATTTATAACATTTTCTCGTTTATAGTCTTATTCTAATATATATACCAACTGTAATCATGCATCTGGAGATTCCAGGAAAAGAGGTGGGTCACAAATGGACACGCTTAAATACCAAGTCTTTCCTAGCCAGAACCTTTCCAAATTACACTTTTATAGTAATATACTTTCTTCCAGCAACAAGGATAAAATTTTTAAATAACAAAGAATATTTCATTATTTCATGCATAAGTATTCTCATTGTTTGCAACAGCAATTATAACATGCAAGCCCGGAATCATTCAATGACGTCAAATACTTAATAAGCATCAAATCACTACATAGACTTATCATTTAAAACATCAAAGAGGTATCATCATAAATCCTTATCGAAAAGCTGTCTTAAACAACCGAAACTCTAGAATTGGGCAACCTCAATTATTGAACTAATTAATTATGCATCTAAGGGATTTATTACCATCAATTATAAGCCTTAAGAATATTATTAGACTATATGGGGCAGCATAGATAGTAAGTTGTTCTTAAGGTTTTATGGTGTGCTAGAAGTTGCGTTTTTAACCTTTCTCGTTCCGGCTTTCCCTATGATGCTAAAATTAATTACTAAACTAATTATGAATCATTCTCCCTTATCTAAACATGATAAAATCTGGTTCTTAGGGCTGCTAAAGGTTCTGACAGAACGCATAAATTTCATTCTCTAGAGTTCTAGAAATCTTGCTTTTACTTTTTCTAGGAAGCTAGTTTTATTTCTAACATGCATAGAATTGTTCCTCAGTAATAAACCATGATTATCACAACTTCAAACATATTAAACCATCCAGTAGTACTAAACTTAGATCAGTGGCTGAATAATGAACCTCACATAATTGCTTAAAATCACATTTTAAGTACATGTAAGATACTAGTTTCCCGTAAAATCTTTGCAAAGCCTTAAAACTCTTTTAGAAACTAATTCTTTTTGTTAATCTTGAAAGAAATTATAGAACTAAATCAGTAGCTATTTAAAATCACTTTGGGCCTACCTTAATTATGAGGCCGATTTATATATTGAAAGAATCTTCACGATTAAAATTCTTACTTAAGATAAAAGGAGCAAGTCTTGAGCTTTATAGATTTAGGTGATAACTTGGAATTATAAATATGATACAAGAGCTTGAAATAAATAAGAAACTAACGGCAGGAGTCCGCATGGACCAGTGGAGGAGAAGAGAATCTTAATAAAAGAAAAATAAGAAACCGGAATGGCGTAGTCCGCTGAGTGAAGAGAAAGAGAATTCTTATTACATTTTATTAAGCTCCAAGCTCAAGACTTCTTAAAGAATGAATTCTTTGACTCCAATAATCTTAAGGAAATTGAAAGTGAGTTTTAGAGTTCTTATTATTATGGTTCCAAGAACCTTATTTCTTTGCTTGTGATACTTGGGCAAGTCTTTGGGCTCTAGGATTATTAGGTGATGACATAATAATAAACATGTCATGCGTTGATTCTTTTAGCCATTATAAAATAAAGTGACAGCCTCAATGTGATTCACGAACGCTTCCTTCTGTTTTGAAGACGAGATGGAAAGAAAAATAGAGGGAGTGAGAAACTTATAAAAGAATCTCAGTAGGGTACTCACCTCATGATGCATTGTATCATCATCATCGTCCCCAGGAACCTCGGAGTTATTATGAAATAGTGAGCATGCTAAAATTGATTTATTAAGTTCAAAAATATACTTTATCGAGGTTCGTTTTAATCATGCGTCTTATAATGCATCATAAACTTAGCATGTCATGTTTATAATGAATTTTTCCTTTTATCAACACATCATATTCTTCATCATCAAATCATAAATACTATGCATGAAAGAACATCATATTTCTCATCATCATATCATAAATACTATGCATAGAAGAACATCATATTTCTCATCATCATATCATAAATACTATGCATAGAAGAACATCATATTTCTCATCATCAAATCATAAATGCTATGCATAGAAGAACATCATATTTCTCATCATCATATCATAAATACTATGCATAGAAGAACATCATATTTCCCATCATCATCTCATAAAATGCTATGAGAAGAACATCATACCATAATAGCTATGCACAAGACATGATGCACATATTTCATTCCTTTAGTATCCTAGGTGACTTAAAATCTTGTCATCATCATCATTATTTTCCTTGGAGCCACCCTATACTCCACCCTTTTGGGAGTAATCTAGGTTATGAGCTCATACCTTACTAGTCGTCACTAGCATATACTTATCCCTTTTGATAAGTTAAAATCCCAACTCTACCCTTTTGAGAGAACGGGCTAGGGGGCAAGAATCACCTTTTCACCACCTCTAGTCTAATGGGTCTTAAAGGATCATTTCCTCATGAGTTTAAGTCACCATTAAGTCTTAGCATGTTAAATCATAATCATCAAGATGCATGAACATTCTCATTGTTTGCAATAGCAATTATAACATGCAAGTCATGAAATCATTCAATAATATCAAATTCTCAGTAGGCATTACATCATCATATAACTGACATTCCAAAGCATCAAAAGATGTCATCTAAAATTTTCACAGGAAGCTCCCTTAAATAACCGAACTCTAAAATTGGGTAACCTTAATTATCAAACTAATTACTTATGCATCTAAGGGATTTATTACCATCAATTATAAGCCTTAAGAACATTATTAGACTATATGGGGTAGCATAGACAGTAAGTTGTTCTTAAGGTTTTACGTGTTAGAAGTTACGTTTTTAACCCTTTCTCGTTACCAGCTTTCCCTATGATGCTAAAATTAATTACTAAACCAATTATGAATCATTGTCCCTTATCTAAACATAATAATATCTGGTTCTTAAGGTCACTAAAGGCTCTGGAAGAATGCATAAATTTCATTCTCTAAAGTTCTAGAAATCTTGCTTTTATAGTTTTCTAGGAAGCTAGTTTTATCTCTAACATGCATAGAATCATTCCTTTAGCAATAAACCATAATTATCACAACTTCAAACATATTAAATCATCATCATTTATTGGTACTAATCTCATATCAAAAGCCGAATCATGAACCTCATATAATTGTATAAAATCACATTTTAAGTGAACATAAAATATTAATTTCCCGTAGAATCCTTGCAAAGCTTTAAAACTCTTTTAGAAACTAATTATTTTTGAAAGAATCTTCATAATTAAAATTCTCACTTAAGATAAAAGGAGCAAGTCTTGAGCTTAAGAGATTTATGTGATATCTTAGAATCATAAACATGCTATGCAACCTCATTTTAATCTTGTCATTATAAGGTGATAACTTGGAATTATAAACATGATATGCAAATTCATTTCTTTATCTTTAAGATTTAAGGTGATGACTTGAAAATTAAACATGATGCAAGAGCTTGAAATATAAACATGATGCAAGAAACTGAAGGCGGTAGTCCGCGGACAGTGGAGGGAGAAGAGAATCTTAAGAAGGAGCGGCGGTAAGCGACCGGTGAAGGGAGAAGAGAATTATTATTACATCTTTTTAAGCTCCAATCTCAAGACTTCTTAAAGAATCAATTCTTTAACTCCAATAATCTTATTTCTTTGCTTGTGATACTTGGGTAAGTCTTTGAGCTCTAGGATCTTTAGGTGATGACATAAAAATAAACATGTCATGCGTTGATTCTTTTAGCCATTATAAAATAAAGTGAGAACATAAAATAAATATGAGATGCAACTTCTTTATTATCTTTAGAGATTAAGTGACAACATGAAATATAAACATGAAATGCAAGCTTGGAAATTTAAACATGAGTATGCAAGTCCATTTATTCATTCTTGAAATTTTAGTGATGACATAGAAAGTAAACATGATTAAACATGGATGCAAGTTCATTTGATTTCTTTACTAGAGCTCCTTCAAGACTTTATAGAAATACAAATTCAATATATATATCTTAACAAGACAAAGTGAGAAATACATCTTTCAAATTCTAAACTCAAGAATCATCATAAAAACATCATTCTTTAAAGTTTTGCATCAAGTGGAACTTTCAAGCTTTAAAGGCCTAACTTGTGATGGATTCACAACCCACCTTCAAGGTCCTCATCATCAAGCCATCATCTTAGTCCCACCTAGGCCATATGGCCGAATTGGTTAAAGAAAAATGAAGAAGAAAACCAAATGGAAAAGCTAAGGAAAGTCCATAAATCAACATTTTGAACCAAGAACACACTTAGCAAATCATAGAAATAAATTAGAAACAACTCCCTACCTAATCTGATTTGAAGGAAAGGAAGAGAACTTGGTTTCTTGGAGTGAAATGAAAGAAAATATTCTTGAAAGGTTGAAGAAAAAATTTCAGCCAAGGGGAAGAAAGAAAGAAAGTTTTTGAGCTTAGGAAAAACTTGAAGTTGTGAAATTTTTGAGCAAGTCTCTAATGACTTCTAAGCATGCCTATTTATAGAAGAATTCAAGCTCATAAATGGACAAGAGGAGAAGGAAAATCTGATTCAATTTGAGGAGGAGACAAGGAAGGAAAAATCATCTTGTTTGGTGGCTTAAAACATGGAATCATGTTTCAAAGTTCCTTGTTTTATGGTGATTTTTGGCATAATGTTTTAGTGCATTTCTTGCAATAATTCTAATGATTATGGCTGAATAATTTCATGCATTACAGCCTCATGGAAGAGGGTTTTGTGTGTTCCATGTATTATTTAGGTGTAGGCAAGGTATTCATGCAATTTAGAGAATTTACGGTTAAGGGCTTAGGTGAATTAGTAAGCAATTTGAGTGTTTTAAAGCAATTTTAGGTTCTAATCAATTTAAATAAATAATTTTGACTCTAGATTAATAATTAGAATTTAATAAGCTTTAATTTGAGCCTAATATTGCTTAGGTTTCGTTAGACGAATCAAAAATCTCAAAATTTGTAAAACTTACAAAGACAGGGCAAAACGGTCATTTTACTTAAAAATTGCCCGAGACCACCCGAGCTTAACCAATGGTTAATCATGGCTTAAAAACACCTTTTAACACATTTTAGTGAGGTTCGGGCTAGTACGCAATTTGAATTAAAACGCAAGGGCGTTTTGGTCATTTCGCGCGTGGAGCTCAAAATTAGGATTCTTCTCCTCTATTAACACACATAACACAAACAATCCCTTATTAACATCAAAACATCCCCTTGAGGATGGGTGGGGCCCACGATCCTCATTTTGAGTAAAATAACCTCAGGGGCATTTTGGTCATTTTACACGTAGAAATTCTGGCTTGCGACTTGCAGGAATCGCTCATAACTTCTTTTCTAATGTTATATTCCTCTATTGAGGATTGTTCGTCTAAATTTATATAAGAATTACCTAGGGTAATTCGGTAATTTCTAAATGACAGGAAAGTTGGGCGTTACATCATGCTAAAAGGAACCCACTTTAGATAATAGGATTTCATAAATTAAAATTGAACCTATGCATGTATACCTCTTTCATAATGAAACCCGAAGTGGCTGGGTGATGACGATGACACTTGTGTTAAAGTTGGAGCCCTCCTAGAATCTTGTATAAGTATTCTCACCCCTTTTATCTTTCCCTCCTGTGTCGTCTCCAGACTGGATAATGCGGATGTTCGTGATTTTTCTTGAAGCGCGAGTATAGGAGTTACGCACATCGATTAGGGCGCAATGGAAGCTTGAAGATTAGTCTAGCATGTTTATAATTATGTTTAGCATTAGTTAACCTTGCTTGATGTATCTAGTATCTTGAGGTGTCCTTATATTTATAAGGTCATCGTTGTTTTCTTATGATTATAATATAATACTACAAGTTATGTTGTGTTTATTCTATGGTTTATTTATGATGGTTATGGTGATGTATACCTGGTTGTTATGTTTCTTGTTTAGAAGTCGGTCCCTATGCACATGCGCGGCTCGCATTTTAAGTCTTAAGTTCAAAAAGCAAAAAAAATTTAGTCGTATTTTACTCGTATTTTAAAGAAAAGTAAGTCAAGATCTGAAACAAAGGCGTAACAACTAATAACTAACCGAAATGCGACTCGAGCGTATGAGGTTAAGAGTTAGGGTGTTACATCAGGAGCTTTGGATCAAGTGCAAAATGTTAAGATCAAGGTTGCTGATTTTGATGCTGTCCAACTTGACCTTCAGTCAGTATATTTGCAATATCTGAGCTAGATGTCCAATTGGTGATTCTGTGGCGTTAGAAAGCTTATTTAAAGGGCTACAATTGCTATTTCTAGTGCGAGGAATTCAGATGTTTAAGGGGCCAAAATGACCAAATACGTGAAGACATCAATTCTGTCTAGCCCATGCTCAGAACCCCTGAAAAGTGATTTTTATCAGCATAGCTCATTGGTGAGCGCTGAGCGCTCATAGGCACTTAGCGCTCATGCGATGATCCAGAACAGCTCATTAAATTAGTTTTTGGACCCACTTTGGCCCAATTTTACAGAACTATTTAAAGGATTGTTATAGACTTTTACCTTAAGCTTAGACTCATTTTTAGGTTACCACTTTAGTTGCTATTATTCTCTCTACATCTCTCTCTTATTCTTTCTCTCTCTCTCTCTAAGGGTTCCATTGGTGAAGGTGTTTTGTCTTGGAAATTGTGGCAACGATTGTTGCTATTATTTTCAGGTTCTCTCTATCTTCATTATTGTAATTCTCAGAGATGGAGTATATTTCTTTACTAGTGTAAGGGTTTCCGATGGATTGGAATTATGTTTGAGACCCGTTGTTTATATTGAATGCATTGGTTTTCTTAATGTTCTGCAATTTATATTCCTTTAAATTATTATGGTGATTGCTATAATCTTTACTGGAATAACTAAATTGGCGATTGTCGTTTAGGGAAACCCTTTGGACATAAATTGATAGATCTATTGGTTTATGTTTGAGGGAGAACATTAGAATTAACTTTCCAATTAGCGGTTAGGCTATAGCAATTGGCTCATTAAATTGATGTGATTTCTAAATAAATTGGCGATCGTCGTTTATTAGTTATTTGTATTGATCAAATTCTAGAGGTCGATTGACCACTAGTAGAATTGCTAGTAATTTATTACTAATAGCCACCAATGGATTTAATATTTGGTCAATGATAATTAATTTCCAATCCTATGAATACCTTGCACTAGTGCTTTCTCTATTATTGCTATTATCTTTCAATTTAGATTATTTGCTTTAAATCTTAATCTTTAAAACCCCCAATTTTCCTAACTAAGTGTTGAAGTCTCCTTGAGAGACGACCTAGGTTGTGCCCTTTACTACATTTTTTGTGCAACTTGGCACTTTATAAATTTTAATTTGTTTGTGAGTCGTGACAACTCGCATCAAATTTTGGTGCCATTGGGGAAGCATTAAAACTTAGTTGTTTAATTTTTCTGTTTTTATTTTATTAGTTTTTTATTATTTTATTTTTCTTTATTTATTGTTCTTTATTTCTTGCTATTATTCTATTCTGAAAAAAAAAAAATTGTTCCCTTGTATTAGGCGTTCCTGTTCTCCTGAAAATTTAATACCTCTTGATTTTGAAATTGGGAGAACTTTGAGAAAATCAGACAAGCAAAGCGTCAACAAGTGGAACCATCTAACGTTCTTATCTCTGTTTAGTGTTTCAGGAAATACAGGTGACATGGGAGATAGGAAAGGACACTTAGGGAGCTCACTGCTCCTGATTTCACCCGCAGCCCTTGGCCATTATTTACCCTAGGCTTGACAATGATTTTGAGCTTAAGGGGTATATGGTTCATGCTCTACCCTAATTCCATAGGCTATATGGAGAAGACCCCCAGCACTTGAAGAAGCTTCATATAGTGTGTTCTAGCATGAGACCCAATGGGTGGAGGTGGATGATATTAAACTTAGAGCATTCCCCTTCTCCCTAGAGGGTGCTAGAAAAATGGTTCTTTAATCTCCAGATGGGATTGTAAATAGCTAGATAGGGATGAAGAGGCTTTTCTTGTAAAGGTATTTTCCCGCCTCTAGAGTGGCTTCTATCAAAAAGAGATTTCTAGAATCTGCAAGACTGATGAGACTTTACATGAATATTGGGAACGCTTCAAGCTCCTTTGTACAAGCCCTCAATCATTAGATTCTAGAGCAACTCCTTCTTCAGGACTTTTCTAAGGGGTTGATACCTGCGATAGATGTATGGTAGATGCTGCAGTGGAGGGCACTTCTAGATAAGACTCTAGCAGAGGCTCGTGCTTTGATTGAGAATATGGCTGCAAATTTTCAGCAATTTGGTTCCAGGGTAGTCACAACTACTAGAGGCCTTCATGAAGTGAGCCAGCTAGAGAATCCATTGTTAACCCAAACTTTATAGCAACTTTGGCCTTATGAAGCAATTGATGGTGAGCCAGGCAGCAACTCCAATGGTCCCTATGGTCTGTGGCATTTGCACCTCCACTGAACATCATACAAATATATGCCCAGCCCTAAGATGAATCAACTACTGGGTAGGCAACTAGCCTCTACCAGAGTTAACTTCAAAATCAGCAAGTAGTTCTGTAACACCCTAATATTTAACCCAACACACCTAGGACGTATTAAGATTAATTATTAGTTATTACTTCCCTTTTGAAACTGGTTTGTAAAATTACTTAGCAGAAATACGGGTACAATTTTTTTTTTTAAATGAGATACGTAAAACAAGATGCGGCCATCGCGTACAACATAAGCAAAATGTAAAGCGAAAGAGAAATAAACCATACAATATAAAGCAAGTAAAGTAGACACCTCAATCATAAAAACATCCATCATAATATTAATCACCATCGTTTAGTACATAACTGGAATAATAACATAAAGTCATACCTACATGAGAATGGGGAGCTTAGGATCCAGAAACATGAAATACAAGAAAACATAAACAGCTAATACATGGAAAAGCCCCTCAAAAGATCGATCCCAATCCATGACTACCCCTCCCTTGATGGGCGATCTCCTGCGTCGCGCTAGCCTCCGGTGTCACCGTATCCTCATCCCTTTGATATCCATGGGAACTGGAGGGCAAATCCCTCCAAAAAGATGAGAGGGGGATCCTGGACGATCGGTCTCTGAATGCCTCTGGCAAGGAACGTACTCGGGTAGCCGCGCAGCCGAAGATGAGGGACAGGCACGACGTCTCTCCTCACTATAACGCCCAATTTTTTTGTCGTTTAAAAATTACCAAATTACCCTAGGTAATTTTTCTATATAATTCGAGACCAAACAATCCTCAATAAAGGAATATAACATTAGAAGAAAGGATAGGAGCAATTCGAGAGTTGCAAACCCGATTTCGGTACGTGTAAAATGACCAAAATGCCCTGAGGTTATTTTACTCAGAAAATGAGGATCGCGGGCCCCACCCGTCCTCAAGGGAATGTTTTGATGATAATAAGGGATTGTTTGTGTTATGTGTGTTAATAGAGGAAAAGAATCTCAATTTTGAGTTCGACACGAAAGACCAAAACGCCCATGCGGCCGTTTTAACTCCAATTTGCATGCGACTGAACCGAACCTCACTAAAATGTTTTAAAAGATGTTTTTAAGCCATGATTGACCATTGGTTAAGTCGGATGGTCCGAGCAGTTTTTGAGTAAAATTACCGTTTTGCCCCTGTCTTTATGCAATTTTGCAAATTTTGAGATTTTCGATTCGTCTAGCGAAACCTAAGCAATATTAGGCTCTAATTAAAGGTTATTAAATTCTAATTACTAATCTAGAGTAAAAATTATTTATTTAGATTGATTAGAACCTAAAATTGCTTACTAATTCACCTAAGCCCTTAATTGCAAATTCTCTAAATTGCAAAGATTACCTACACCTACATAATACATGGAATACACAAATTTTCTCTTCCTTGGGCTGTAATGGCCGAAATTGTATGTCCTAAATGCATTATTACAATTGTCCAAATTTGTGTGCAAAGAAGAAAACAAAAATACCCTAAAACATGCCATAAAACATGCCTTGAACAAGGAAATGATTTTCCTCCCTTTGTCCTCCCTAAAATTAGCCAACTACACCTCCTCCATTTGTCCATTTATGAGCTTCAAATCCTCTATAAATAGGCATGCTTAAGGAGTCTTAGAAGCCTTGCTCATACTTACACATTTCTAGTTCTTACAAACACCAAAAGCTTTCTTTCTCCTCTTACTTGGCCGAAACTTCTTCAATTTCTCAAGGAGATTTTCTTTCATTTCACTCAAAGAAACCAAGTTCTTTTCCTTTCCTTCAAACCAAATTAGGTAGGGTGTTGCTTCTAAGTTCATTTTATGCTATGACAAGTTATGTTTCTAGCTCAAAATGTTGAATCAATGAACTTTTTCTATGGCTTTTTCAATTCGATTTTCCTTCCCTTTTTCTTTAATGGTTTCGGCCAAATGGCCTAAGTAGGAATGAAATGATGGCTTGATGATGAGGACCTTGAGTGTGGGTTGTAAATATATCACAGTTAGGCCTCTAAAGCTTGAAAGTTTCACTTGATGCAAAACTTTAAGGAATGATATTTTTATGCTAACCTTGAACTTAGAACTCTATGTAAAAATAGTTTTCATTATGATTGATTTCAAAAAGTGTTGATGTTCATCTTTTAATCCATTTCTTTGAGCTTGATGTTGAGGTTCAAGCTTTAAGGTTGTCTTTGACACTTTGGCATAAAAAACTCTAAAGTTCACTTTGTCTTGCTAAGATATATTGGGTTGAATTTATATTTCTCTAAAGTCTTGGAGGAGCTCTAGTAAAGAAATAAAATGAACTTGTATCCATGTTTAAGTTTATGCCTTGCATAACTATGTTTACTTTCTAAGTCATAACTAAATTCTCAAGAATGAATAAATGAACTTGCATTCTCATGTTTAAATTTCCAAGCTTGCATTTCATATTTATGTTTCAAGTTGTCACTTAATCTCTAAAGATGATAAAAGGTTGCATCTCATATTTATTTTATGCTCTCACTTTATTTTATAATGGCTAAAAGAATCGACGCATGGCATGTTTATTATTATGTCATCACCTAAGAATCCTAGAGCTCAAAGACTTGCCCAAGTATCACAAGCAAAGTTGGAACCATGGTAATAAGAACTCTAAAGCTCACTTTCAATTTCCTTAAGATTATTGGAGTCAAAGAATTCATTCTTTAAGAAGTCTTGAGTTTGGAGCTTAATAAGATATAATAAGAATTCTCTTCTCCCTTCACCGGTCCAATGCGGACTACGTTTCGTTTCTTAAGATTCTCTCTCCTCCACTTGTCCAGTGCGGACTACGAGTTCAGCTTCTTGCATATCATGTTTATAATTCCAAGTTATCACCTTATAAAGACAAGATTAAAATGAGGTTGCATAGCATGTTTATGATTCTAGTTATCACCTAAATCTCTAAAGCTCAAGACTTGCTCCTTTTATCTTAAGTGAAAATTTTAGTCGTGAAGATTCCTTCAATGTATAAATCGGCCTCATGATTAAGGTAGGCTTAAAGTGATTTTAAATAAGCTACTGATTTAGATCTAAAATTTCTTTCAAGAGTAACAAAAAGAATTAGTTTTTAAAAGAGTTTTAAGGCTTTGCAAAGATTTTACGGGTACTAGTATCTTACTTGTACTTAAAAATGTGATTTTAAGCAATTATGTGAGGTTCATGATTCAGCCACTATCTGAGTTTAGTACACTGTATGATGATGATTTGATATGTGTATTGTTGAGGAACAATTTTATGCATGTTAGAAGATAAACTAGCTACATAAAACAACGTAAAGCTAGAATTTAGCTAGTTTTTTATCCCTTTAAATTTAGTCACTGCCAAATCTGTTTTAGTATGTTATAATTCTGTCTAAGATTGGTTAGCCACAAAAAATTTGGTAACAATTAGTATAGGATTTATCGAACACTAAAAAAAAAAAATGAAACTAGCCACTAGAAAACTAAAAGCAAGATTTCTAAAACTCTAAAGAATATAATTTATACATTCTATCCAGAACCCTTAGAAGTTATAAAAATCTGGTTTTATTATGTTTAGATAAGTGAGAATGATTCATAATTGGTTTAGTAATTAATTTTAGCTTCATAGGGAAAGTCGGTAAAGAAAAAGGGTTAAAAACACAACTTCTAGCACACGTAAAACCTTGAGAAAGATTTACTACCTATGCTGCCTCATATAGTTTAATAATGTTCTTAAGGCTTATAATTAATGGTAATAATGGTAATAAGTCCCTTAGATACATAAGAAATTAGTTTGATAATTAAGGTTACCCGATTTTAGAGTTCGGTTGTTTAAGGAGCTTCCTGTAGAATTTTAGATGACATCTTTTGATGCTTTGGAATGAGTTTATATGATTATGTAATGCCTATTGAGAATTTGATATTATTGAATGATTTCATGGCTTGCATGTTATAGTTGCTATTGCAAACAATGAGAATGCTTATGTATGAAATATGAGAATATGTCATGATAATTATGAATGATGAGTTGCATTATGATATAACATGCAAAGACTTAATGGTGACTTAAAATTATGAGGAAATGATCCTTTGGACCCATCAGACTATAGGTGGTGAAAAGGTGATTCTTGCCCCCTAGCCCGTTCTCTCAAAAGGGTAGAGTCGGATTTAACTTATCAAAAGGGATAAGTATATGCTAGTGACAACTAGTAAGGTATAAGCTCATAACCTAGATTACTCCCAAAATGGTGGAGTATAGGGTGGCCTAGGAAAATGATGATGAAAGTAACTTTAAGTCACCTAAGGAACTAAGTAACGTATTATGTGATTATGATGTTCTTCTATGCATAGCCTTTATGAGATGATGATGAGAAATATGATGTTCTTCTATGCATAGTATTTATGATATGATGATGAGGAATATGATGTGGTCTTATGCATAGCTATGTTATTATGATATGCTGATGAGATATATAGGAAAAGTTCATTATAAATATGACATGCTAAGTTTATGATGCATTACAAGACGCATGATTAAAACTAATGGATCTCGGTAAAGTATATTTCTGAACTTAATAAATGAATCTTAGCATGCTCACTATTTCATAATAACCCGAGATTCCTGGGGACGATGATGATGACACGATGCATATGAGGTGAGTACCCTCCGAGATTCTTTTATAAGTTTCCCATTCCCTCTTTCTTTCTTTCCATCTCATCTTCAGAAAGTGATGGTGATGTTCGTGATTCCGCTGATGCTCTCACCTGGTAGATTCACGTGATCTTGTGAACCAAGCTTATTATCCTTGAGGAACGTATCACTAAACCTTGAGTGTGAACTCAATATCTATTCTTATCTCTGAGTGTTATTAATAGGTGCCGTTAATAGATGTTTTTCCATCCATATATTATTTATGTTTTGTTTGATTGCCTACATTTAGCTTAACTGTTGGTAGGCAAAATATCTATGTGATATGTAATTATGGATATTATATGATTGAGCCAATATGATGTGTTCTTCATGATATGTCTATTCGTTTTCTGCTTTATCTCGATTATCGTTCACGTTATGCGCGGCTCACGTTTTCAATTATGTTTTTTTAAAAAAAATGGCTCGTAATTTCACTAAGTATTTTCAAAGCATGATTAAGGAACTGAAGCAAAGAGTAAAGTCTAGTAATTAATCAGAACTGCCTAGGTGTATTGGGTTAATTATTAGGGTGTTACACTCAGGTCGCGTCCTCTCAAAAATCAAGTCATCGCTAGGGAGAGGTGAGGGTGAAGCAAAAGCTGGATACCAGGAAAGCAAACGAGCATCCCATGTATGCAAAAATGCGTACGGCACAACGACCCTCAAAATGATAGGACTGATAATCTAGACACCTCCCATATCGGTGTGTCAATGAAGATCACGAACGGCGCCATCATGGTCTAGAGACGTAACGGAAAGAAAAACAAAGAGAGGGGTGAGAATCTTGCTAAAGAATCTTAGTAGGGAATCTTCTATCCTAGTGTCATCGTTTACATCCCAGGAACCTTGGTTTTATTATAAAAAGGTTAAACATGCAAGGATTCATTATGAGGTTTTCATAAAAGATAATTATCCAAGGTCCATGTCTTTTATGATGAATCTTAATGTATGTATGCAGCATAACAGAACATGAATGCATGGCAATACTTAGCAAACAATAGAACATATCATCAACAAATAGTTCACATATATGTGGCATGTAATTTCTCATGGTCAACCTTTCGCTTTCATAAGCAAGGTACTTCTCATCTTTTCTCATTTCTCAAACTTGTGACATCATGATCTTTAAAACAATAGTAACCGACCCCTGATACTAGGCTATGAGCTCATACCTTAACTAGTCATCACTAGCTTTTACTTATCCTCTTAATAAGCGAATCATAATCATAAAAATAACAATCCCAACTCCTAGAGTACGGGCAAGGGACCTAAGGAATCACCCATCATGGGACTTTCTTTCTTCTCGAAACGCATCAACTGGTTAAGACTAGTGACTTTGTTCGCTTTGGCAGGCTAATGTTGATGCCCTCATAGTTTTACCTTCTCCTCACCGTAAGGGAAAAGTACGTCGCTGCGAAACGCATAATCTGGTTAAGACTAGTGACATTGTCCGCTTCGGTATGGCCCACGACCATACCCTCCACGGGTTTCCTTTCTCCTCACCATAGCAGGAGAAATGCGTCTCGGCATGTCACATATAAAATCTTTCTTTTCAAAAGCTTTCTCAAGTCCCTCAAATTTGATGAAAATTCGGAGCATAACGACTACACTCCGAATTTCCTCAAATTTGAGTCATGCCACATAACTCAATCACACATATTGTTCTCATGAAACTTTCTCAATTAAATAAATTTCTAATTTACAGGAGCATAGCCTCCTAACTCATTCATATTCCGCATTCTCATGCATCTCCATATATACCACATCATCACAACAACATGCCACAAATACACATATAGTCTCATGTTCATGGTAATAGCATATTCACATCATCAGAGTATACCCACTCAGTCTCATTCTCACATCACACCTTCTATCTCATGGTGTCTTATGCTTTGGCCTTTACGGGTCTTAAACTTGTGTTCTAATTATCCTAACCTTCATTATGGATTTTTATAACACCTAAGGGATCATTACCTATAATTTCCTCTAAAGTTTATGCTTTATAACATAACCAAACAGCTCTACATCTTTTGGGCAGAATTTTATCTTATGATTACAGGGTCTTAGAATCTCCGTCTATGATCCTTTCTAAGTTCCATCTTCGCCTAAGGCTCTATAATTAACTCCTAAATCAATTATGAGGGATTCCTACATGTATCCACTAATTATAAACCATTTTTCTTAAATCCAATTATGCTGGAAAGAATTTGCAATTTGTGCATCTAAGTGTTCTAGAATTCACATTTTAAATCCTTTTTAGTTACTTGTTCTTTCCTAACTTCCCTAAATCGTTCCTTGCTTCACTCAAACATAATTTTACACATTTTAACACCATAAAACAGAATTTATACAGTGGCCAATACAAGGCAGAACGAAAATACATGCATCATATAATCACATAATCTCATGATTTAAATGCATATAAGTTGCTAGTTTCTCTTGGAATCATTTTAGGAACTCAAAACTCTTTTAGAAACCAATTAATCTCATTGAAATCATATAAAAATGGGTAAGGTCAGTAGCTAAATTATTTAGCTCAAGGAATATATTTAAAACATAAAACTTTGTTCATAAAGTTCTTTGAGTACACCTAAGCTTAGAAAAATTCCAAGACATAGGCTATGGGCACTTGTGATTAGATGAACTCATCCAAGTCCATCATCATCATCACAAGGCCGAAATGGCATTCTTGAAATGCTTCCATTTTCTTAAACTTTATGCAAGATACTTGGGCAAGTCTTTGAGCTCTAGGATATTTAAGTGATGGCATAAACTTAAACATGCTATGCACTTATTTTACTCTTCATTATAAAATAAAGTGAGAGCATAAAATAAATATGAGATGCAACCTCATTATTATCTTTAAAGATTAAGTGATGACTTGAAATATAAACATGAAATGCAAGCTTGGAAATTTAAACATGATAATGCAAGTTCATTTAGTTATTCTTGAGAGTTTAGTGATGGCATCAAAATAAACATGCTATGCAAGGCATAAACATAAACATGTATGCAACTCATTTTATCTTAACTAAAGCTCTTACAAGACTTTAAAGGAACATCATAACCTTAACCCATTATGTATCTTAACAACATAAAGTGAGCTTTAGAGTTCTTAGCACCAAGTCTTCAAAGAAGCCTTTGGTTTGAACTTCATCATCAAGCTCAAAAATGGACACAAAGCTCAACACTTTGTCTAAACAAACATACAAAGAACTAAGTCATATTCTTTATTTTATTGCTCATGGGCTTCAATCTAGAGTAAAACTCTTAGAACGGCCGACCAACTTTAAGGTTGGCAAGGGTAAGCTTAGAGCTCTTTGAAAACATAGGATTAATTTTCTTAACAAAACTTTTGTGATCTACTTAACATTTTTAACAAACTTTGTTCAAATAAAGGCAAAGGAAACCGAAACCCTCAAAGGGAAAAGGAAGAGAAAGGAAACCTTTGAGGAAGAAAGAAAGGAAACCGAAAATATAAACAAGAAAAAGGAAAAGAAAACATAAGCATGTATGGTCCAAGACCAAGTTGTTTCAAGCTTTAGAGGTTTCTCACATGACATCACAAGACCATTATCTTGAAACCTCATCATCAAGCTAAAGTTTTTCTCAACCAAAGGCCCTAAGGCCGAAATGAAGAAAGGAAAAGGAAAGCTTTGAAAACCAAGAGAAAACTAGAACTTTTCTTAAAGAAAACAAGTAAAACTTTGAAAACAAACCCCTACCTAAAGAAGTCTTTGAAAATGATGAAAGAAAGCTTGATCCTTGAAGAAATGAGAAGACAAAATCTTCTCTTGGAGGTGGATATAGATTCGGCCAAAGAGGAAGCTCAAGGAAGATGATTTTTCCTTGAGTAAGCAAGCTTAGGAATGGAAAGTTTAAGTGTTTGAGAGATGGTTTGAGGTGAGGGAGTGGTGGTTTATGGTTGTTTGTGGTGATTTGTGGTGGTGGAAGGATTCTTTGAAGGGAAGAAGAAGATGAGCAAGATGAAGAGAACTTTGAGAGAAAATGCAAGAAAGTGCAAGAAAACTAAACTTGGCAAATGATCTAAAGTGTAACCAAGTTCTTCCAAGCTTGGTATTTATAGAAATTTTGCAACATGGAGGCTGCACAAGGGAAGGAAGGCCGACGACCTTGCTTGGCTTTGGGGAAGAAAAATATCTCTTTGATTGGCATGGGCTAGGCATGGGCAAAGCATGGTTGAAAGCATGGTGAGGTATGGTTCCAAGTATGGCCTAGGCATGGCTCTTGAGTGAGAATTAAAAGAACATGTGACACTTTTCTTTGGGGAGGATTTGGCCAGCATGTGCAACCAAGGGGAGAGAAATTTGTTCATGTAATTGTGGTTTAAGTATGTGTTTAGGTGTTTCTTTGATTAAGGTTTTGATTAGGAGTTGTAAGAAAGTGTTTAGGTGAGGTAATTGGCTAATTAAGGTTGTCAAGACTTGATTAGGAGGGTGATCTTGCTAGATTAACAATTTAAAACCATTCTTTTAGTCAAATGAGGTATGGGCACAATTCCTTAATTTAAGGAATTTGAGAGAAAATACTATTCAAGATTCCATGACTAGGAATCTTGAATAAAGAATGTAATTAGAGTTTAACTAAGCAATCTTAGGTTCTAATTAACCTTAATAAATTATTTTGACTCTAGATTAATTATCGAAATAAATTAATCTTCTATTAGAGCCTAATATTGCTTAGGTTTGCTTAATTACGTCATTAGGCTCACTGTACACTACTCTAGGGGCAAAATGGTAATTTTGCACTAAACTGCTTGGACCTCCGGGCTTAACTAAACATCAAATACCACTCATAAACATCATTCCAAACTTTCTGGAAAAGTTCCGGGCTCAAACGGCACCTTTACCCGCGTAAAAGCTGAGGGATATTTTGGTCATTTTGAGCCAAAAGTTCAGAAAATGAGATTTTCACCTCTGGATATTAAACATAATAGATATAATCCCCTTTAAACATTGAGTTGACCCATTAGACTGAGGTCAACTCCCTCAAATTGGGTAAAAATGACCTCGGGGGCATTTTGGTCATTTGTACTCAACAGAAAAAAAAAATTGGACGTTACAATTTCTATTTGGGAACACTTATAACTCCAGCTGGAAGAATCACCCTAATTTGAAGTGGGGTAATAATTCTCAACACAGGCCAACCTTCAGCATAAATACTTGGCACCTCATCAGAGGCACTGGCCCTCCCTGGACCTTTATCTTTAGATCCTACTATGACTGAGATGATGAAGATGATGATGGTGCAAATGCAGGAAATTCAAAAGAGAATGCCCACTAGAGAGGTGACTCAAATGAAGCAAAATCACAGTCAGCAAACCCAACTGCCCAGTTACCTTCCAGACCATGCCAAATTAAGGGGAAATGTCTGTGCTATTACTCTAAGGTTTGGGACAAAAATTCCAAGTGACTGGCCTACAGGAAAAGAAGCAAGCTAAAGATGAGCCTGAAGAGCATCTAAGCACCGGCTTCAAGAGAAGGTACCAAATGAGGCTAGCACGAGGGCATCTCTAGACAAGCGTAGCGCTAACAAAAGCAGCAAAATTTCAGAACGCATTCCTCCACTGGCATTCCCACAAAGAATGCAACCCAGGAAGGCTACTACTGCATATGTGGATTCAAACACACTAGAAACCTTTCGAAAAGTGCATGTAAACATACCTCTATTGGATGCAATCAAGCAAATTCCAAATATGCTAAATTCTTGAAAGATCTGTGCACCAATAGGAGGAAAATAAAAGCCAGTGGGGAGGACCAAGTGACTATGGGGCTGAATGATTCCTCCATTATCAAGGATAATCTACCACTCAAGTGCAAGGACTCTGACACATTCTATGTTCCCTGCACCATTGGGAACTTACATATCACGAGAGCCTAGCTGACCTTGGAGCTAGCATTAATGTTATGCCTAAACCACTATATCAGTCCTTGCACTTTGGGGAGCTCAAGCCAACTGGGTTGCAAATTAGTTGGCCAACCGTATTACAAGACCAGAGGGAGTAATGGAAGATGTTCTTGTCCAAGTAAATAATTTAATATTCCCTGCGATTTTTATGTGCTTGAGATGGAGAATGACACCAATGCCAACCAGCATACATTAATCTTGGGTAGACCATTTTTGAAAACGATAAAACTATGATTAATGTTTATGCTGGCACATTATCCATGGAGTGTGGGGACATGAAAGTTCAATTCTCTTTATCTAATGCTATGAAACATCCCCATGAGGAACACTCTGTGTTTGACATTGATGTCATTGATTCTTTAGTTAATGATGCTTGTGGAAATATGCTCTAAAGGATCCAACCCCCTTCTCCACTTTTATTCGTCTATGGGATATGATGAGTCTGTTGTGTTAGAATGTCCCAAGTTTTCAAATCAGGTACACCACCCAGGCGACAGTCATCATTTGCCAGGTACTCCATGATCAGCCCATGTTGGGTAAAAAGCCCTATGAAGGGCAATGGATCTTATTGCATGAGCCCAGGACAAAACTAATGGTTGGAGGCCGAAGTCTAGATGGAAGGGACTATTCTTGGTCAACAATGTGCATCCTGATGGTGCAATTGAATTAGAAAACTCTAAGGTGGGTCAGTGCACCATTGATGAGCATCGGTAATGTACCTCCATGAGTCCCAACAGATAAGGGCTCAGTTGCCTTATCTTTGGGTTGAAGCTGTACACCCTCAATGAGGGTAAACTGTCCAACTTAGGGACATTAAAGCAAAGCTGGGTGGGAGACAACCCACCGTGAGGTTTTTCTTTCCCTTTCTCTTTTATTTTTCCGCATTTTATTTATTTTCATTTTAGTTTAGAGTCTTGCATCACATTTATTTTTGTTTGTATTTTACACCATTTCTTTGGTACCTTAGAGGTCACATGCATAGGCTCACACCACATGCACCATATTGATATGCTTGGCATTGACTTTATTTTGTATTGCATGCTTAGTGGATTCATTGTGATATTTGGATTGAGTACATGCACTTTTACTTGTGAGATTTTGAGCCTCTTTGATTGGACTATCATGTGTCATGCTTATTTGTTCATGTGTGCTTCCCTCTTTGCGTTTGTATTCTAGAACTTGCTTAGGGTCTTGTTTAAAAATATATTTTTCATGTGCATGCTTGAATATGATTAAGACATTTTTCTTGTTTTTAGCCACTTGCCCATATAGCCAACCTTTGCATGTTCCATTATTTAACTCCCTTGAGCCTTATTGCCCATTCTTTTGTTTTAGCACATCCTTAGCCAAAAGTGGAAAACCATGAAAAACCCCAACCTTTTAGGCTTAGGAGGGCATGTTTACAAAGTCTTATTTGTACTTGAGCATAAGTATGGCGGAGAGCATGAAGACATGCTCCAATTTAAGTGTGGGGAGGAACAATCTATATTCAAAATTTAGCAAGTGGCATACCAAAGAAAAAAAAGAAAGGTAAGGTTGATTGAAAAAAAAATCTGAAAAATTTTGGTTGAAGGTGTGCCACATTGCAAAAGAAAGGCCTATAATTGTGTTAATTTTGACAAAATGAACCCTTTGGCACTTATGCTCTTAGTGTATGCATTTGCTCTTCTTTAACTTGAGGTTTAACCCATTGGCCTATATATTTATCTACCTTCACCCCCATTACAAACAAAGATAAGTCCTCTTGATTCATATGCATGTGTATGTGACAAAATGGAGAATGAGACCCGTAGCAAGCTTATGGTAATACATTTTCAATTGAGGTGATTGAGTGTGCATCATAACCCAAAACACTTGAGTGAATGAGTGTCAAACACTTACATTAGGAGGATTTTTGTACTTGATCCATGTATCATAAATTGATTCTACTTTGTGTGCTATGTTCTTGTTCATGCCTGGCTTGTTATAATTCTCTTGATTGTTGGTGTGAAAGCTTACTATATGCCTCTAGGTTCATTGGATTGGTGTATTGTCATTTAATTTCATGCATCATGCATTTTAGGTTAGGAGTCTAATATAGTCCTTGTATACTGTTTCTCATCCCATACCTTGGTTTGTTCATAGTTTCATATGAGGACATGTGAAAGCTTAAGTGTGGGGGAGTTTGATAAGGAGCATTTATGCCACTTTCTTGCTACCAAACCTTAGCTTTTTGCATGAGTTTTACCTGAGTTATTGATGCAATTAAGAAGGATTTTGATTTACTCCTCATTGTGTAATTTAAATAGAATTATTGACTTTTGCATTGATTTTGGAATAAATTGTAATTATACCCTGTTGCATTTGACTTGTCTCTTTGAGTATGGTTTTGTGCACATGAGCTTTGGATCAAGTGCAAAATGTTAAGAACAAGGTTGCTGATATTTTGATGCTGTCCAACTTGACCTTCAGTCAGTATTTTCACAATATCTGGAGCTATAGATGTCCTATTGAGGTGTTTCTGGTGGCGTTGGAAAGCTTATTTAAAGGGCTACAATCGCTATTTCTAGTGCCGAGGACAAATTCAGATGTTTAGTGGGCCAAAATGACCAAATACGTGAAGACATCAATTCTGTCCAACGCTAGCACTCAACAGAATCCCTGAAAAGCAATTTTTATCAGCATAGCTCATGGTGAGCACCTAGTGCTGTGTGATGATGCAGAACAGCTCATTAAATCAGTTTTGGACCCACTTTGGCCCAATTTTAGAGAGCAGGATTTAAATGACCGTTATGGACTTTTACCCGAAGCTTAGACTCACTTTTAGGTTGCCACTTTAGTTGCTATTATCTCTCTCTACATCTCTCTTATTCTCTCTTCTCTCTCTCTAAGGGTTCCATTAGTGAAGTTGTTTTGTCTTGGAGATTATGGCAACGATTGTTGCTATTATTTTTAGGTTTCTCTTATCTTCATTATTGTAATCCTCCAGAGATGGAGGAATAGATTTCTTTACTAGTGTAAGGGTTTCCGGATGGATTGGAATGATTTTTGAGACCCGTTGTTTATATTGAATGCATTGGTTTTCTTAATGTTCTTCAGTTTCTATTCCTTTAAATTATTATGGTGATTGCTATAATCTTTATTGGAATAACTAAATTGGCAATCGTCATTTAGGGAAACCTTTTGGGCATAAATTGATAGATCTATTAGTTTATGTTTGAGGGAGAACATTAGAATTAACTTTTCGTTTGGCGGTTAGGCTATAGCAATTGGCTCATTAAATTGATGTGATTTCTAAATAAATTGGCGATCGTTGTTTATTAGTTATTTGCATTGATCAAATTCTAGAGGTCGATTGATCACTAATAGAATTGCCGTAATTTATTACCAATAGCCACCAATAGATTTAATATTTGGTCAATGATAATTAATTTCCAATCCTAGGAATACCTTGCACTAGTGCTTTCTCTATTATTGCTATTATCATTCAATTTAGATTATTTGCTTTAAATCTTATTCTTTAAAACCCTCAATTTTCCCAACTAAGTGTTGAAGCCTCCTTGAGAGATGACCTAGGTTGTGCCCTTTACTATATTTTTGGTGCAACTTGACACTTTATAAATTTTAATTTGTTTGTGAGTCGCGACATGTAACGCCCGGATGAGGCAGGAGTGATCGCTGGTGCGAGAAGGCACGGACAAGGAGCGGCTCCTGCCTCCAAGCGGAGGGGTACATGAATGAACCGATTACACACCCGAATGAGAGGGATCCTGAGTCTCTATAGGTATGGGACTATACAGTTAAGGAGGCTTATATGAATTGATTAGTACTACCTATGCTACAAAGATGCATCTTTCTTCGGTAGCCCATCACGAAGAACTCCAGGTAAGCGTGCTTGACTCTGGGTAATTTTGGGATGGGTGACCTCTTAGGAATTTTTCCAGGAAGAGTGTGAGTGAGGACAAAGCGCACTGAAAGACTCGTATTAGTTTGTGGGAACAGTCGTCAATCCATAAAGCAGCAAGGGATGTTACAAATGGTATCAGAGCCTGCACCTCTCCCAATACGGTGTGGTTCGGGACGAACCAAGCAGAAGCTAGTGGGCATGTAATGCCCGGGGGACGGCAGGGAGTGAGTCGCTGTCCGAGAAGGCACTACAAGGAGCGGCTCCTCCCTCCAGCGGAGGGGTACATGAATGAACCGATTACACACCCGAATGAGAGGGATCTAGTCTCTATAGGTATGGGACTATACAGTTAAGGAGGCTTATATGAATTGATTGGTACTACCTATGCTACAAAGATGCATCTTTCTTCGGTAGCCCATCACGAAAGAACTCCAGTGAGCGTGCTTGACTCTGGGTAATTTTGGGATGGGTGACCTCCTGGGAAGTTTTCCGAGGAAGCGTGTGAGTGAAGACAAAGCGTGAAAAGACCCGTGTTGGTTTGTGGGAAGTGTCAATCCATAAAGTAGCAAGGGATGTTACACAGCTCACATCAGGTCCTTCTAAACGGTGGAGGGTTCGCCTTAGAGAATTCTCCGAACCAAACGTGCTCGAGTCCTTCTCGCGTTAAGACTCAGTGTTGCCCGATGATCCATCCGCTCGAACATCATTTGCATGGCCCTTGCCATGTCCCAAGGGCTTCTGCCATCTCTCTACTCGATTACTTGAGCTCAGAGTCCTTTGCTGTCGCGTCGCACCATTGGTTCCTAAGCGCGCGAAATAGTAACACTGAGGTGATCAAGCTTAATGCATCATGTAAAATGAGCTAGTTATCATGGCACACATGTACATACAGAGGTCATGCATTGTTATCCTATAGCTTATTTTATCAATAAAGCACTACACATGACATAACTATCGCATCATGCTTAAGAAGCATAGTCAGTCCAACCCTAGGCTCTTGAGACCGAACTGCACTAATACCAAAATGTAACACGCTAATATTTAACCCAACACGCCTAGGACGCATTCCAGTTATTAGTTATTACTCTTTTGTTCCAGTTCTTACTTTAATGCTCTTGAAAAATACTTTAGTAAAATACAGGTAAATT
Source organism: Dalbergia oliveri (assembly GCA_030441495.1). Lineage (NCBI taxonomy): Eukaryota > Viridiplantae > Streptophyta > Magnoliopsida > Fabales > Fabaceae > Dalbergia > Dalbergia oliveri. The sequence goes on along the minus strand of JAMLFY010000019.1, from coordinate 5,273,022 downwards.
TTTTTTTTTTGGAGCTTAAATAAAAATACGAGCTACGCATACATACTGAACTACATCTCATCTCTAGCATAACAAGGAAGAAGAGCACAAGACATAGGCATATGTAAAACATAGCATCACAAACCATGAACAAGTAAGATCATATATATATATATATATATATATATATATATATATAAGACATAGGCATATGTATATATATATATATATATATATATATATATATATATATATATATATATATATATATATATATATATATATCATCAATAGTTGATCATTCCACTTTGCATACCCAATATATACATAAAAAGAGTTATAACATGCCCACCAACAAAGGTTGGGCTCAAAATGTACAGTCATCCGTAATATCTATGAATTAAAAGCAAATGTAAACTATAACTGGGCTACATAAAGGACCTCTCCTCCCATTACTCCTACTAGGGTGTGCCTAGGATAGATAAACTCTAATAAGCAAAAGCAAAAGAAGGCTATCCTCTCTCCTAAGTGCACGGGCGCTTCAAGAGGTCCAAGACCCTGACCGTTGTCGCTCCTAAGAGGGAGGAAGGTAACCAATCTAGCTGGCCAGCTCGTCGGTGTGGCAAGACAGTGGGAGGGCAAGCGAGGACACCTCGGCGGGTCGGATGGCTCCTCCACGAAGGGTGCAGCAGGTGTGTAAAGGGGCACTCCATGAAGACAAAAAGGCGAACAGCACATTGACCCACGAAGTGATACGTCGGTGAGCGATATCGAAGTGCATCTCCCAGGTGGGAGCATCAACGTAGATCACAAAGGTTGCCATCGACCTTTGAAGATGAGATGGAAAGAAAAGAAGAAGGGATGAGAAACTTATACAAGAATCTCAGGAGGGTTTTCGCCTCCTAATATGTGTCATCATCTACGTCCTTAGGAACCTCGGGTTTCATTTATGAATGTGTTGGGCATGTATAAGGTTCATTTATTTAGTTCCAAATATTATTAGCCAAGGACTTGTGTCTTTTGGCATGAGTCTTGATACATGAGTGCAGCATACTAAAACATGGATGCATGTCAATTGTAACACCCTAGTAATTAACCAAATACACCTAGGTTGAATTGGATTAATGACTAGACTTTACTCTTTACTTTGGTTCTTTCATCGTATTTTGAAAATACTTAGTGAAATTACGAGCCATTTTTTTTAACATAATTGAAATCGTGAGCCGCGCATAACATAAACGATTAAGCGGTAGTAAAATAAGACATTTAAGAATCTAAATATATCATATTGGCTCCATCACATAACATCCATAATGCACATCACAACATATATACAATAACCTCACTCAAAAGGTGAGTTAAGTTCATACATCATATCTTACATATTCACACCATAGGAAACTATTTATAAGGAAATTCATGCCCCTAAACTAGATGACCTTAAAAGCTGAGGAAGGCTACTCTAAAACTGGGATGTATAACACTCTTAAGACTACTTAAAACTCTCTAGGGCCACCGTCTTGGAAACGGGAAGAAACCCGATCATGACGAGCTTCCTCGGAAGGGGGCACACGAGATGCACCAGGCTGGGTCGCATGGACGATCTTCTTGCTAACCTCAGCTGAACAACTATTTCCTCACTACCCTCTCTAACATGTGGGAGAGTAGGAGAGAGCTCTCAGAATAAGCATGAGTAGGAGGGTCCTCTGAAGGATCGGTTTCAGATATCTCGTTCGTGGATTATACTCTTGGAAAACCATGGACGAGATGAGGCGGGATAAGAACGTAACATTCTTTCATCAAGTGGACGTGCATGTTCGAAAACCATTTCATCGCCATAGGGAGAAGTAGGAGAAAACGATAACTGGGACAGGATGTGCAAATGGACGACCTACATAAATAAAAACACGAACCGAGCACCTTCCTTCAAAGTGATACGAATGATGCACCGGATCATAGTGGAATTCCCAAGTGGGGGTGTCAACGAACAGGACGAATGTCGCCATCTGAATTTGAAGACAATGACAGAAATAAAGGAAAGGGAGTGAAAATCTTACTAAAGAATTGTCAGGAGGTATCTCCTTCTACGGTGTCATCATCAAAGTCTCCAGGAATCTCTGGGTTATTATAAAATAGTGAACATACGAAGATTAAATTTTAAGTTCAGAAAATACTTTTACCGAGATTCGGCCAATTTTAATTATGCATCTTATAATGCATCATAATCTTAACATGTCATATTTATAATGAACTTTTCTTTTATCATTACATCATATTCCTCATCATCATCATTAATATAACATGCATAGAAGAACATCATATTTCTCATTATCAACTCATGTATGTTATGCACAGAAGAATATCATAATAGCTACATATGGACATGGTGCACATAATTTATTTCTTTAGTACCTTAGGTGACTTTAAAATCTTATCATCCTCATTATTTTCCTTGGGCCACCCTATACTCCACCCTTTTGGGAGTAATCTAGGTTATGAGCTCATACCTTACTAGTTGTCACTAGCATATACTTATCCTTTTTGATAAGTTAAAGTCTTGACTCTACCCTTTTGAGAGAACAGGTTAGGGGCTAGAATCACCTTTTCACCACCTATAGTTTGATGGGTCCAGAGGATCATTTTCTTATAAATTTTAAGTCACCAATAAGTCTTTGCATGTTACAACTCGCAATTCATAATAATTCTAACATTTTCATATTTACAGTCTTATTCTTGGAATAATATATATCAACTATAATCATGCATCTGGAGATTCCCAGGAAAGAGAGGTGGGTCACAATGGACACGCTTAAATACCAAATCTTTCCTTAGCCAGAATCTTTCCAAATTGCACTCTTACAGGAATACACTTTCTTCCAACAAATATGTCTTTATTTCATGCATAAGTTTTCATTGTTTGCAACAGCAACTATAACATACAAACCAGGGAATCAATCAATGACACCAAATTCTTAATAAGCATCAAATCACATTTTAAGTACACATAAAATTACTAGCTTCCCATAAAATTCTTACAAAGTTTTAAAACTCTTTTAGAACTAATTCTTTTTGTTAAACTTGAAAGAAGTCATAGGACTTTAGGCCTAACTTAACCATGGGACCGATTTATAACTTGAAAGAATGTTCATAATTAAATCTTTCACTTAAGATAAAAAGAGCAAGTCTTGAGCTTTAGAGATTTAGGTGACATCTTAGAATTATTACCATGCTATGCAACCTTATTTTAATCTTATCTTTATAAGGTGATAGCTTGGAATTATAAACATGATATGCAATTCCATTTCTTTATCTTTAAGATTTAAGGTGATGACTTGAAAATTAAACATGATGCAAGAACTTGTAATATAAACATGATGCAAGAAATTGGAGCGCGTAATCCGCATAGGACAGGAGGAAGAAGAGATCTTAAGCAACCGGAGCGGCGGTAGTTGCATAGGACCGGTGAGGGAGATGAGAATTACATTTTGTTTTAAGCTCCAATTCTCAAGACTTCTTAAAGAATAAATTCTTTAACTCCAATTATCTCATTTCTTCGCTTATGATTCATAGGCAAGTCTTTGAGCTCTAGGATTTTTAGGTGATGACATAAAATAAACATGCCATGCATTGATTCTTTTAGCCATTATAAAATAAAGTGAGAGCATAAAATAAACATGAGATGCAACTTCTTTATTATCTTTAGAGATTAAGTGACAACTTGAAATTTAAACATGAAATGCAAGCTTGAAATTTAAACATGAGATATGCAAGTTCATTTATTTATTCTTGAGAATTTAGTTATGACATAAAATAAATATGGCTTGCAAGGCATAAACTTAAACATGGATGCAAGTTCACTTGATCTCTTTACTAGAGCTCCTCAAGACTTTAAGAAAATTATGATTTCAACCCAATATATGTATCTTAGCAAGACAAAGTAAAAAAAATACATATTTCATATTCAAACCTCAAGATAAAAACATTATTCTTTAAAGTTTTGCATTAAATGGAATGTTCAAGCTTTAGAGGCCTAACTTGTGATGGATTTACAACCCATATTCAAGGTCTTCATCATCAAGCCATCATTTCATTCCTTCCTAGGCCATTTGGCCGAAACCATGAAAGGAAAATAAGGAAAGAAAAACTGAAATTTTAGAAGCTTTGGAAACTAGTGAAACCTTCAAGTTTTAGAGATCTAACTTGTGAAAGCTTTGCAACCAACACTCAAGAATCTCATCATCAAACCATGGTCTCATCATAAGCTAGGCCATATGGCCGAAATACTTTAAAAAGAAAGGAAGAAGAAACTGAAAATGAAAACTTAAAAGAAAGCTCATGAAAACATCATTTTTGAGCTAGAAACATAACTTGTCTTAGCATAAAATGAACTTAGAAACACCTCCCTACCTAATTTGATTTGAAAGAAAGGAAGAGAACTTGGTTTCCTTGAGTGAAATGAAGCAAAATATCCTTGAAAAGCTGAAGGGAGAATTGGCCAAGAGAAAGAAAGAAAGAAAGCTTTTGGTGCTTCTAAGACTAGAATTTGTGTAAGTTATGAACTAAGCATCTAAACTATCTTCAAGCATGCCTATTTATAGAGATTTTGCAGCTCATAAATGGACAAAGGAAGGAAGAAAATCTGACCAAAAATTAGAGGAAAAAATAAGGAAGAAAAATCATTTTGTTTGGTGGCTTAAAACATGGAATCATGTTTCCATGTTTTCATGATTCTTTGTTTTCATTCTTTGGATTTTTGTGTAATAATTTTCTGAATTATTACTCAATAATTTCGGCCATTACAGCCTTGTGGAAGAGGATTTTGTGTGTTCCATGTATTATTTAGGTGTAGGCAAGGTATTCATGCAATTTAGAGAATTTACGGTTAAGGGCTTAAGTGAATTACTAAGCAATTTGGGTGTTTTAAGCAATTTTAGGTTCTAATCAATCTAAATAAATAATTTTGACTCTAGATTAGTAATTAGAATTTAATAAGCTTTAATTTGAGCCTAATATTGTTTAGGTTTTGTTAGACAAATCGAAAATCTCAAAATTTGCAAAACTGCACAAGACAGGGCAAAAATGGTAATTTAACCCAAAACTCCGACCATCGGACTTAACCAACGGTCATTCATAACTTAAAAACACCTTTTAAAATATTTTAGTGAGGTTCGGACTAGTCGGCACGCAATGAAGTTAAAAAGCCGCATGGGCGTTTTGGTTATTTCACGCGTCGAACTCAAAATTGAGATTCTTCCTCTATTAACACACATAACACAAACAATCCTTTATTATCCTCAAAACATCCCCTTGAGGACGGGTGGGGCCCACGATCCTCATTTTGAGAAAATAACCTCAAGGGCATTTTGGTCATTTTACACATATAGAAATTGGGTTTGCAATGCTTGTACGAATTGCTCCTAACTTCTCTTCTAAAGTTATATTCCTTTATTGAGAATTGTTTGGTCTCAAATTTTATATAATATTTACCTATGGTAATTTGGTAATTTCTAATGACAGGAAAGATTACAGGAAAAATGGGCGTTACATAAATGCCCTAAGCAACATATCGCAAAATCATATTAAGTGGGCATAACATAGGGAATGTAGATTCTTTTAGCATGATCTTTCCTTATTGTTCTTTTAGGTGACTTAACTTCTTATTCTCTTTTCCATGGGGCCATCATAATACTCTCCTCTTTTGAGAGTTCCAAGTTATGAGTTCATACCTAATTAGTCATCATAGTCTATACTTATCTTCTTGATAAGCTAAATTCCCGACTCCAGAGTGTGGGTTAAGGGGCATAGGTTCACCTTTCATAACCATTAATACTTGGAGTCTAAAGGATCACCTATTTTGGATCACCTCTCATAACCATTAATCCCGGGATGAGGAGGAAGTGATTGTGTAACATCCCCCTGCTTTATGGATTGGATGTTCCACAAACCAACATGAGTCTTTCAACGTGCTTTGTCCTCACTCACACGCTCTTGAAAACTTGGAGGTCACCCATCCCAAAATTACCCAAGTCAAGCTAACCGTGAGTTCTCGTGATGGGCTACGAAAGAAAGATGCATCTTTGTGGTATAGGTAGTACCAATCAATTCACATAAGCCCTCCTTAACCCATAGTCCTATACCTATATAGACTTAGGATCCTCTCATTCGGTGTGTAATCGGTTCATGTACCCCTGCTGGAGGCCGCTCCTTGTAGTCCCCGGATTCGATTACTCCCTCCGCCCCAGGCATTACAGACGCGTGCGAGAAGGCACAGACAAGGAGCGGCTCCTCTAAGCCCAGGGGTACATGAATGAATCGATTACACACCCGAATGAGAGGGATCCTGAGTCTATAGGTATGAGACTATACAGTTAATGAGGGCTTATATGAATTGATTGGTACCTATGCCACAAAGATGCATCTTTCTTTTGATAGCCCATCACGAAGAACTCCATAGTTAAGCGTGCTTGACTTGGGTAATTTTGGGACCTACCTGGAATTTTCCCAGGAAGCGTGTGAGTGAGGACAAAGCGAAAAACCGTGTTGGTTTGTGGGACAGCGATCCATAAAGCAGGGATGTTACAACCATCAAGATCTCTCATCATCAAATCATGGTTTTCAATCATCCATCAATATCCAAAACTGAAAAAGAAAGAAAGGAAAAGGAAGATTTCAACCGAAGGGAAGAAGAAGAACAACAACTCAACCATTCAATCCATCATTACAATCCAAAAATGAAGAAAAGAAATAAGAGGAAGAACTCAAAACAAAATCCCTACCAAGTTGTTTCTTTGGTTGAAAATGAGGAAGCTTGATCTTATGTTTTGGAAATGTTATGTGTTTGAAAGCTAATCTAAGGTGGATGTGTGGTGGCTTATGGTTGAGAGGAGGTTGAGAATGGAGGTGGAAGAGGAAGAAGATGAGAGTTTGAGTTGAGAGAAATGAGAGAATTTTTGGAGCAATAATTGTAACAAAAATGAATGGAAACAAATGAGAGTTCTTTAGAGTGTTTTGGGGTTTTATCAAAATCAAAATATGATGGAAAAAAGGGAAAGGGAGGCCGCAACCTTCATGGCTCATGGGATGGAAATTTTTACTTTTCATTTGTGTTAGGATGTAGATTTAGAGATAGATTTGATTAAGGAATGAGTTAGGAATTGGTAATTGGGTGTTTGGGTTGGTAACCAAGTATTTAAAGCTTTTCAAGACATGATTAGGAGTGGTCTTTCATGTTTAGTTTAAATTAAACTCAATTAGTTTGAAATTCAAACTCCAACATGTTTCTTGATTTAGGGAATTGGAAAGAGAAAATACTATTTGGCTTGATATGACATAATGTCTTTGATTTAATAAGGGAATTTGATCTTCCTTAAGCAATCTTAGGTCTTAATTAACATCAAATAATTATTTAAACTCAAAATTATTAATTAAATTTAATTTATCTTTAATTAGTGCCTAATATTGCATGTATTACACTAATCGTTTAGTTAGGCTCATTTAGTACCAATCATGGACAAAAACGTAAATTCACACAAGGACTCCCTGGGACCATTCTTACTTTCCAGAATATTATGCAACACTTACCGTTAACATTTTGAACTCTCGGTGATGATCGAGTTCATTTATCACTTAATCTCGTGTTAAATTACCTTAGGGTATTTAAGTAATTTCACGTACGGAAAAAAAGGAAATTGAGATTTTCATTTCTAACACATCCATTACATATTTAATTCCCTTCAAACATTAAACTAACTCCTTGAGGATAGCCTTACGACCATCCTCAATTTCTGGCAGAAATGATCTCAGGGCATTTTGGTCATTTTCGCACTTAGAAAAAAAATTGGGCGTTACAAGATTAGTCATTTTTCAAAATATTTTTACGAAATTGATTTTGTTATCATTTAAAATGTTTAGCATTAAGCTTTTTGCGAGGTTCTAGAGCTAATTAAAGGTCATCTGGAGATTTTCTAACCTTATAAATATGATATTCAAAATAAGATATAAAGGATTACTCATTTAAGATACGTATTTATTTATATTTTGTTCATTCATTTAATTATTTAACTTTTAACTTACTGTCAAAATAAATTTACATATTCAATTTTCTATAAAGTATATTTAATTAAATTATTATTGTTGTAAGTAATGATTAACAAACTATTTTTTCTTATCATCCTATATATTGATCAAATGACTAGGAATTAAAAATATATTAGCAAACTTGTGCAATGCACTATGGTAATCTCTGTAAGTAATCCAACATATTTTTCTCTTGTTTATTATAGTTAATCAAGTGTACTTAAAATATTTACTTCATAAAAAATATTTACTATTGAGATATTTCTTATGTAATCTTAAGAGTTTAATTTGATACACTGAATGTGTAAAATATTTTTATATTATAATCTAATCAAAGTTTTCTATTTGTCTTATTTTTTAAATAGTGAATAGAAGAATCAACTATCATAATATAACTAGTGTGACAATACATAATTGAATTCTTATTAAAAACTTTTACAATTATTGTGCATAGAAATAAAATCCAAATCTTAAACCCTATTTCTAACATATACCAACAGGATTTGCTTTACCAGTTTTAGTTTCTGATTTTGAAGAAAAACTGAAACTCAAAATTTCAATTTTTAATTTTTTAGCTTTTCCTTCACAAATTTAAAAAACTGAAAATTAAAATTTACAAAACAAACACTCTTCTTCACCTTTCCTAATGTCGGATTTATTTTCTACGCAACTATTCTGTTCTCAGTCTTCCTTTTCTCTTTTTATTTGATTTGATTGCACAAATTGTCTCTCTTTTTTCAGCAAGATACTCAAATCTAAAAATGCAAATTGCAGCAAAGCCTCCTAATCTGTTATTTCTTTTGTTTGAATTGGTGGGTTAAGAGTGGCGTTCACATCTTTCCTTTTCATTCTCTTGACGAGTTCGCCACACACTCTACTATCGCCGCGTTGCCACGTGTCTTTGTGGTGTCTACATTTTGTTTCTTTTTCAATTTTTAGCTTTCTTCGCTTTAAGGTTTCCATCGCTCCCCAATCACCAACTAACTACCATTTTTTTCATTTAAATCAAATCGAATCAAATCAACCAAGTTCCTGTTCGAACTTTCTTTTTTCATTTCTCGCACTTTCTCTTCAATTTTCTCGGGAAAATTCTATCACCGGGAAACTTCAATTGCTTCGTGCCACGATCTTCCGCGCCCTTGGGAACTCCGATTCCGCTTCTCGAGTTGCGGGTTTGAGGGCGAGCGAGCGTGCTTGGCCGAACGAACTCGTTGTTTGGTTAAATCCATGGAGAAGAACGATGTGTGCACGTCGGAGTCCGTCAATGGAAGCCGCGATGTTTGGAGCTCCAGATCCTCCGATTCTTCCTCCGCCGACCATCTTGTTGTCATGGTCAATGGAATTCTCGGAAGGTGTGATCGCATTTCTGTGAAGTTCCTTTTTTGATTCTTATGGAATGCTGATATTGTTTGTAGCGTTACTTCTCGGTTGCGTTTGTTTTGATGTTGATGTCTTGTTGTTGGTCGGTGTGAAAAAATTCAAAGCCTTGAAGTTATGGTGTTACTCAGGTTTACTTCTATTCGATTGGAATTTTGAGATATTGCGATTTTGATTGTTTAGTTGACTCTTGTTTCTTGGTATATTCTATTGTTTTTAATCTGATATGTTTTCTTCTGATATCAGTTTAACAGATTCGCTGTTTCTTGTTGCACAAATGGTTTATAAATTAACTGATTGTTTTTGCAGTGCAACAGATTGGAAGTTTGCGGCCGAGCAGTTTGTTCAAGAACTTCCCGATAAAGTGTTTGTTCACTGTAAGGACCATTCTTCTGTGATGATTATTTTCACTTTCAAAAGCTTTGATGATCATACCATGCTGTCAAAGCAAACAAGAGCTTGTTGTGATAAGAGATTATTTGAATTATATCATTGCTCCTTTACTTTTGAACTAACTAGATACAATTTATTTGTTTATAGTATTAGTAGTATGTCTATCAGTCTATAGTGGGAAAACTTAGTTGATAAGTTGTGGATGTTGTTCTTGCGAACTAGGGATGCACGCTCTTTGCATATTTGGCTTAATTTCTTTCTCTGAGTTATCTTAATAATAAAACAGTTCTTCTTTATTTCATGAATATCAGTTCTTATTATAATAACAGATCATATTCATTACATAAAAGACTTAATGTTTATGTTAATTTATAAAAGATACCATGCCATTGTTTGTGTTACTAAGTACTCCACAACATGTAGCTGCCCTTGTCTGAAGTATGCCACTTTATTTACTTCCCTTGCTTTTTGGGCTGACCTGGAAAGTCTGAAACTCAAACTTCTGTGATGCCTGTCATCTTTTAAAGGTAGTTTATTTATTTAGGATGCTGTAATGCCTATCGTTAGTGAAATCACCTTCTGATTTTAAATTGATTTAAGTATGTTAGTGAAGATTCAGAAGCTATTCATTTAGGATAATAATTGTAATCTCTAGAATGATGATGCCTTGCTCTATATTTTTTAAATATCTAATCTACACTGCTGTATTTTTTTTAAGCTGCACTAAGTTTCCAATTGGAGCAGTCATGCCATGATTCTTTGCTTGAGCATCATCAGTTATCTTAGTATTACTGGGTCTGATTTTAAGTGTGGTTTTACTTATCCTTTATTTTGTACAATCAAGTAATTCTTTGATAACCACATGGCACTGACCCAACTGCAATTTGCCTCTTGCAATTTTTTAGCCTTATGTTATACCCAATAAACTTTCTCTTTATTTGATCTTGGAGAATCTTTCCTAGAATCCAAATTAATTCAAAACAATGTATCCTATTTTTTCATAGTTGATTATGTCAAGTTCAATTGTTAAGATTTATTTTTCTTGGGTCCTCATTGGATCATTTTGTATAAGATTATGGGTTTTGGGAAGAGAAGGAGGTAAGGAGGATTAGAGACTAAGAATTTCACTTGTTTAAAGTAATATGAAATGAAAAAAAGGCCCTAATGCCTATTTATAATGATATTAGATTCCTAATCCTAATTAATTAAGGAAAGAACTCATGAAATATAAGGAAGTATTGAAGCTATTCCTATGGGATCATCTAAGATACTATCATATTCTAAGATATGATTAGGATAATATGAGATGTTTACCTGATTTCTCACAATATACTTGTTGGCACATAAGTTGACTTACTTTTTTATATGCTGTGCTTGTATTTAATTTATCCTATTTTCTTAAACGCAGGTAGCGAACGAAATGTGTCTAGGCTGACACTAGACGGTGTGGATGTGATGGGTGAGCGATTGGCTGAAGAGGTTAGTATCTGACTATATAAGAAATTTGTTTTATGATTCAGCGTATCATGTGAATGTGAATTAACTCTAATTTCTCAAGATTATTCGTCCATGGATTATATTTCTTAATTGATGTTAATCATATTAAACATTCTAAATGTCATCATGTTTATAATAGAATTTTAGATAAAGAGTCTCTGTAGTTATTAAAAGTGTAAAAAGAATAGAGTAGACATCATGTTGGGACTTGGCACAATCCCCATGTTGAAATTATTTACCAATTCATATAAAGTATATTGCAGATGTTTCTACATCCTTCTTTGCCCCTAATAAAGCATAAGCTTCTGAAAGTTTTGCATGTGAAACTTGTGTGTTCATGAATGATGTATAGGGAATAAAAAAAGGTGTTCTTCTGTTAGATGAATTTTGGAGGGATTTTGTGTTCCCATGCCCTTGGTTGTAAAATCTGTCATGTCAGCCTATATTTGGAGAAGGCCATTTGTGTCTGACCATGAGATTGAGCAAGAAGGCTGATAGGTTAGTTTCTGATGTATGCTGAGGTGACCAATTTTCATGATATTTTAGCTTAAAATGATTCTGTTTATTAACCAGAGAATTGTGATATTTGAGATCTTTAATATCTTTCTACTCATATATACTATGGCATTGAATGCATAATCAGCCTTGCTATTTGTAACCAATTTAACTGTTAGGTCTTTGAATTGATTCAAAGAAAGCCAAATATGCGTAAAATATCCTTTGTTGCACACTCAGTGGGAGGATTAGTGGCAAGGTATGCAATTGGGAGGCTACATAGACCACCTGAAAGAGAAAATTTGGAGGACTTGTCCAATAAAGAAAGTAAGCAGGACTCAGTGGGTACAATATGTGGCTTGGAGGCTATGAATTTCATAACTGTTGCTACACCTCATCTGGGTTCAAGGGGCAATAAGCAGGTACCAACACTCTTATTTATTTATTGCTAGGAAAGGAAATTTATTAATGAGAAAGAAAAGAATACAAAGAGAGGACAAGTTATCTTCACAAGAAGAAATGAAAAGAAGACACATTAGTCCTAGGAGATTGAGCCATGTAACAAGGTAACCCAATCTTTCCTTGCACATCTACCAAAGAAACACCCATGAACAGGCCACTTGCTTAACACTGAATGGAAGCTTAGAATATAATCGTATACCAAATGTTTGTCTAAATGATGACTTAATCTGATGACATGGGTTAAAAAAGAAAACTATTTGCAGGGTGCATATGTTTAGGCTTAGAAAAAATTGCTTTATTTTTTAACAGTATTTTGGAGCTTTTTGCAAAGAAAACTATGATGTAGCTTTATTTTGGAGCTTTTTCTAAAAGCTATTCTTACCGGCTTATGAGAAAAGCACTAAAACTTTCTTTTCCATGTGAACGGGTATTGAATGCATTTGAACTGGTGGACTTCTTTCCTGCTTATGCCGCGTGTTGTCTTTTTGAACAGTGAACACAGGACACTGTAAAGCCAGATTTTGAGTATACTAATTGAACATTTTCCCAATATGTAGCTGTAATGACAACCCTAGCTCTTCGGAGCTATTGTTTTCTTCCTACATCTTTTTGGCTAGTTTTCTTTACTTTCGGAGGGTTGCCCACCTTCCTGTTCTGTATCTTCCTATTTTAAGAAACTCTTATTCTATCAAAAGGTAAGTATTTCTTTGGCTGGCCATGAAGTCTCTGCATAGTTTAATGTGTGGCTGCAAGTTGCTAGGGATTCTGAACAGAGAGAGTGTATGATATTGAGGTTGTGTAGAAGAAACGTTGATGAACATATCCCCTAATATTATCTTAATAATAAGAACAGTAATAACTCAGAAGATAATGTAGATATTGTCAAATGGTTGCTTGCCAATGGCATTATGGAATCAAAACAGGACAAGGGAAAAGCCAAATGCTAGTGCTAATAATAGTTTTTATCACGTATATCAAAGATTATTTTATGGAATTTTGTTGATAAAGTTGATAACTGAAATGTGGAGTTTTGTCGGCCTTCACTTCTGTTATTCAGGCTTGTATTCACAAGTATCATTGGGTGTTCATTTTAACTTAGTCCTCAAGTCTGGAATTCTTAGGTAAAGGTTACTATCCCTATTTAAATGATTTATTCTTAGGTAAAGGTTACTATCCCTATTTAAATGATTTATGCAGGTACTAAAGATTCATCGGTTGGTGAGTTTATTTTTGAAGAAATCCTAGCAGCCAAGACAAATGATTTTTGATAGAATTGGTTCAAACAACAAGAAGAAAACTAAAGACGTGTATTATTCTAATGGCTATACAATGTGTATTATAGTAGGCGTCAACAAATAACTCCCTCCAATATCCCAGTGCTTGAAGGCTAAAGAGTTTCCTCTATCAAAGATCTAGTTCTTCCATATCGATTGCAATCATATATGAATGAAACAATCCATTTTCTGCCATGGATGTTAGGCAAGACCCTTGACAATAAGATGAGTAATTGTAAAAAGACACATAATTTTTATTAGAATTAGATGAAAATGATGCACAAAGGTATTTTGCAAGTTGATTGATATCTCATTGGAACGACTTCACTAACCTATTTTAACAAGAGAAGGAAACATAGATTTAAGTAAAGGGAAAGATGTTCAAGACATTTATGGTGCAACCAAATTTGAGAAGCAGCAAACTCTCTTGTTTGGTGACATGAAGAAAACACCTTCTAATTGGGATCATTTGCAACTAGTACAATCCTTCTTGTTCCTTAGCAACTCCAATTGTCCTCCCCATGGCGAGATTCTGAATGACACAATGAGAAGTGAACAAAGTTATCACACAATTTTTATCTTCAGGAAGTTTATGAACATAAATAAGATTATTGGAGAGTTGGGGAACATGAAGTATACTATTTAAGTGTAGGGAAGGATTACGATCTACGAGCAATAATATCAAAACCTGGAGTTGAGGTTAAGGGAGCCATCAAATTATAGTTATATGGTGTTCACTTGAAGAAGGATGGTAAGATGAGAAAGGTGGGTATTTAAAGGTCATATGATCAATCCCGCTAGCGTCAATTATGCATAAATCCTCCAATAAAATGGTAGTTGCATTAAAGGATTGAGAACATAAGTACTTACTTGATTGATTTTGGGAGCATGAGCTAGAAGGCTTATTGAGGGAGTAAATGAGAGTACAAGGGTGCAAGCTTGTCCTTACCTAGGGTGGAATCTTGTCCTTGACCAGTGAATTTGCCGATGTGGTGAGAGGTTTTATGTGTAACATTGGCGTGACTGGATGGCATGCTTATATCTTCTTACCCATGGAGTTTGAAGCGACTCTCCTTGGTTTGACTAGATTTTTGCAATAGTTATACTAACGACCTTCCTTTGTAGGCTTTGAAGAGGATGAAAGGCTTTGAAGAGGGTGAAGGAACTGACTTGGCTTTCTTGCCTATTGCCAAAGCAGATATGCTAATGTTTTTGTGGTCGACCATCACAGCCTTGTGGCTTTCCTCTTGTAAAATGCCTCAAATAGTTAGGGTTGTTTTCTCTTTACCCACAGATTGAACTTGAATAGGGCCATACTTCAAATATAAACAATAGAAAAATTATTTGTCCTTTTCAACAAAATCCGCTAGGTTACCTGGTCTAACTTAGTCTATAGACTAGTGTCACATAGTAAGCCATCACAAACATCGCAGCTTTTTTCCTAAGAATATCTCTCGTCTTCAACTCATAACAAGTTGTAATATCCTATCCCAAATCTTGTGGAGGTGGAGAGGAATGTACGATTTTGACTCACGTCTAGGGTCATAGAGTTCCAAAGCCACCCCATAATAAGAAAATCCTCATCATCCCTTTCCTCAAATTGTGGTTCATCCTTCGTAGGAGTTCGCTTAATGTGGGTTAATTTCTTAGGACCTATGAGAGTACACTTATGACTTGACCCCATTGTAAATAATTTTTCCCATTAAAGTGATAAGGTGTAGGCCAGAGAGTTCATTAGGGTTTAAGGGTTTGAGTTGAGTTGGAGTGGGTAATGGGTTAACTGGAGTGGGTTAAGGGGTGGTTTTAGGGTTTATGGGTTCTGCCGTGGTGGAAGGGTGGTTGGAAGTGGTGTGGGGTGGGTTAGCAGGAGTTGGAAGAACTGGTGGCCCAGGGATGGCCTTATGTGCCATCATGCATTGAAGAAGTGGCGGCACTAGGGGGCGCATCTGATGGAGTTTCGGCTAGGCTCTGATTTGGTAGGATGGTGAATCTAATGGTGTGGTGTCGTTGATTGAAAAGTGGTCTGCAATAGTGACAATGGGAGAGGGGAGAGGGGGGGACAAGGATGAAAATAAAGGAAAAATAGGCTTAGGGATGAATTGGGTGAGGAGAAACTTTAAATGTATTACTCAAGATTTGGCAATGAAGGCTAGGAGAAGTTACAAAGGTGGTGGAAGGTGTGAAGGGTTGCAAGCCACCCCTCAAGCAAGCTCAAAGGGGGAGGGCTATCCAAGTAATTATAAAGCCTTTCGTGGCATATGTATGAGCAATGTGGTTAACATGCTCCTCTCATGCCCAGAATTGGGTATTGGGAGTGAGAAGTTTTCAGGATTGAATATTCGTGGTTAGCTCAATCTTAATCACAGGATAGATTCTGATACCAACTTGAAAAGAAATATGAAAAAACTTAATATTAGTTTTTTATGATTAAGTTGTAGAGATGATTTATAATATGTGGACATTTGGCAGTTATTACCTAATAATTGGTAATTATTGCTTGATAGCAATTTGGTAAAATTAAAGTACTTATAGAAGTAACAAATTTATCCTAATATGAAAATGCAAAAATAATTTTTCCACAACAATATAGAGTAATATATGATATCTCAACTATCATGGGGTAAAAATAAGTTGATGTGATGACTTTACCCTATCATATCTCATGCCAAACATATGATAAAATTAGATGATATAACATAAACTTATACCTCCACTACCAGGCTTTATACAATGTAACAAATAGGGCTTGTTGATGACTAAGTAAGAACCTAGCTGTCAAAGTAGATCTTTCTTCTAGTTTGATACATATGTTCGGTTTTGTCTAAAGTATTCATCTTGAAATTAAATTCGAGGTTTAGGATATGTTACCTGTATGGCTGTATCTCACCATCAATTAGGGATGAACATAGATATTGCATTTCGTTGGTGTTTTCATAATGAAGTTGGTTAGATCACTTTCTGTTATTTGAGCATCCAAACATGTTAACTGGATTTTGAATTTCAGGTTCCATTTCTTTTTGGTGTTACTGCATTTGAGAAAGTTGCAAGTTGTGTTATCCATTGGATTTTTAGAAGAACAGGTCGGCATCTTTTTCTTACTGATGATGATGAAGGAAAACCTCCATTGCTTAAGCGCATGGTTGAAGATTATGATGAATGTTATTTCATGTATGTTTGTTGCTTTCCTCATATCAGTTTCCTTTGAACCATTGTCATACCTCTTGAATGACTTTGACTTTCTTTACATAGGTCTGCTTTGCGTGCTTTCAAACGCCGGGTCTTATATTCAAATGTGGGCTATGATCGTATCCTTCATATTTTCATCACATACCTGTTCTTGCTATATTTAGCTTGCTTTATTTATTGCATATTTTTATTTTATTTTCCTATATAAAGATTTTAGATATTGTTGGCTGGAGAACATCATGCATTAGACGAGATAACGAACTTCCAAAGGTATGTGTTACTACTGGCTTGCCTTTTGTAATGCTACCTGACTCGATGAATCCTTTGTTCTGATTTAGTGATGTAAAATTGTTTGGTTGGCAGTGGGAGGATACACTAAATGAAAAATATCCACATGTTGTGTATGAAGAGCGCTGCAAGGCTTGTGATGCTGAGCAGTGTGACTTGACAGAAGATAATGGCTCTGACAAGATAGAAGGTTTGTGTTTTCGGATTTCTTTTAAGTTTCTCTGTGTTTTACCACATGTCCCATGTGTTCTTATGTGGTTGGCCTATCCTTGCTTGGGACTTCCATCTCATCTTTTTGGTGAATCATTACTACCTGGGATAATACTGTTTTTCACTGAATATTGACATTTTCTTTATTCATTTTCATTTTTAGATAGAATCATATCCAGTGTTTTTTATGTGCCAGAAATATATATATATATACATCCGGATTTTTTTTGTTTTAATAAAACTTGATAATCTTATTCTCCATTGCATAATTCTTCTCTCAAAATTCAAAACCTAAATTTGTAAATGTTGGTATTTTGTAATGGTCACACTGTCTAGCATTTTTTCAAGTTGAAAGATGAGCATGTTTCATGGCGTACACTCAAACCGTGAAAAATGTAAAATGATTTATTAAAATAACCTTGATAGACATGCAATCTTCTTGCTATTCATCCCTTAAATACTCTTTAGTCGTTAGAGCTATAATGGAAGAGACCATTAGAATATGGCCCTAACTCTCAATGGTTCTACTGAAGTTGGTTTTTACAGAAACCATTAGTGTCAAATGATCCAGTTGTAGCTAACCCCACCTTGTAATATCAAACTTGATTGTTGGATCAGACTTGATTGTTATTGTCCTTGTTGATCTTGCCCTCCATAAATGTTACTTGAATTTGGAAAATGGTTTGCTCTGTGGGCTCTTTTATAATTGTAAGTTTTCTAACTGGAATGAACACTTGCAGAGGAGCTGGTAACAGGCTTGTCTCGTGTGTCATGGGAAAAAGTAGATGTTAGCTTTCACAGTAGCAAACAGAGGTTTGCTGCTCATAGTATCATCCAGGTTTGTGTCTTGCACTATTACTCTCATCATGTGTTTATGTGTACATATCCTTTTATTTGTGATATGACACTATCATCTTTCATCACTAGTAAACTTAAACTCCATTGGCATAGGCATAGCAGTCTTTCAAGTGAAATATTGTATTTCTTTGTATACATGGTTTAGCCCACTTTCTGTCATTCACCTTTTACATTGGCTATTTTATAGGTCAAAGACCAAAGCACACATAGAGAAGGCGCAGATGTCATACAGCATATGATTGATCATTTTCTTACCTAGAGCTGTTTGTCCCTAGAGTTGGATACTTCCCTCTTAGCAATATAAGTTTCTCACAGGTAAATGTTACATGGCTGCGCTATCTATAATTAAACCTTGTTGATACTACATTAAAATATATCTGAAAATTTGTTGCAGGTTGGAAACAATTCTTCCCTGAGCAACAAAGTTATCCATTTGTTGAGGTGAAGAAGCAGTTTAAATTTTGTTTATTTATGATTCTTGACAATGTATAAAATATGTGTATGATAAAGTAGAAAGGCAGGTTCTTTGTTCCACAAAAGCCTCACGTGTTCATATGTGCTGTTATTTATGTTGAATGCATGTAGTAATGACATAACATGTATGAAGTTCACTTGCTAGACTGGAGAGAGAAAAGGAAAGGAATGTTGGACGGGGTGGGTAAAAATCTAGGCAAGAAAAGCAGAAACAATGGTCCATAAGATCGCGTTTGGTGTACAAAGATTGTTTAGAACAATCCTACACCTTAGAGTATGATATAAACAGCACTAGGGGCTACATTCTTGTTTGTGTTGATTATTCTAAAAAATGATTGTACACCAAATATTTCATTTCAAAAAGAAATTCCTCCACCAGTTAGAAAAGGGAAAAGGTTCGCGAGACATCAACCTTAATACAAAACAAGCTGCACATGTATCAAGATCGCTGGCAATGAAAATAGAGGTTTTTCTTTTTAAATTGAAAAACCTTGCATGCTTTGATGCGAAATCACGAGTTCATGGAATGGAATGGGAAGGCATGTAAACCATGCATCACAGCGGCCAATTTTTCGAATTGAAAAGATACTGTAAAGATAGTCCTCTGCCAATTCGCGGAAGGAAATGGTTTTTGCTAGTTTTAAGGGCAGGATAGCTTCAACCAAGTACAAAACAAGCTGCATGGATATGGTGACCGCTGTAACCAGAATAGAAAGATTTAGGTAGCATGCTTGGATGTAGCATTCTCGTTAGATTAGTTTTTGTTTTTTTTTTTTGGGTCTGGTAAGTTAGTTTAGATGTATTCTCGTTACCTTTTGGGTTGACGACAGAAGCCTGTCCACGTTTTTCAACTAGTGTTTTTCGGCTGTCAATGTTAGTGTTTTCGGCCGACATAAGTGACAGAAGTCAGTACATGACTGCTATTGAGCAGTTATAATCAAGGTTCTAAAAGTTGGACCGGCATCAAACCCAAAGAGTTATTAGAACCTTAATTTTAATTGTTAACCTATGTAATAAAATATACGTTTATATAAATATATAAAAATATAAAATGAAATATGTCATAAAATATAATAAAAATTTTAATAATATATACTTGCATCAGTTAAAAATGAGATCAATTACTATAGATGTACACTTTACTTCTTTAAGTTTAAAGTACAATTCATTTAGCTATTTTTGAAGTATCAATTAGAATTCAATTAAGGTATAAAAATATAACTTTAGTAATATATATTGTTAATTTATTTACCTCTCCAAGCCCTTTTTAGTTGAAAAAAGAAAATAAAAGAACAAAAGAGAGGCAAAACTTGCCTTAGAAATAAACTTTCCCTTATGCGGCGTTGAACATGGGGATTATGTGCTTCACATCATGGAAGCTACTTGCTTTTATAATAAAAGGAGAGGCAAGCCATTCTATTTTAACTTATGCGTCTCCTCCACCATAAGATCTACAAGTCATGCTCTTGTATAGCATATTCAATTCCCACATCGAGCACTTCACTATGGGAAGTTAATTGCTTTTTCTATAAAAAGAGAGGAAGGCCTGTTGGATTTGGCAAAATAATGATGGCCCATGACCCATGACTTGGGATGATTATCAATGGACCACAATATTTTATTTCAACACAATTAAATTTTTCAATCACATAAATTGCTAACCGGTTTGAAGTGGTATCAGTTTTGCCCTTTCAATTAGCGATTTTTCTAGTGTAACCTGGAGATTGAATATCTTTTAGAACCTTTGTTATAATATTGGTTTGAATTAGGGGGTGGCAAAATGAGTTTGGGTCTAAGTTGGTCCATTAATTCACCATTTTTTTATGGACCTTGATATTTTCAACCCAAATAATTATGACCCTTGCTGTCCTATTTTATAGCCAATTCACGATGGGCGGGGTGGAATAGGTTAGCAAAATAGCTAAAAATATAACAAAAAATGGGTGGGCTTCAATCGTCATTTTTGATATAGTCATTTTGCCATCCCTACTCTAATATTTAACCAAAAAACATCGATTTTTGTCCCTGATATTTTAGCTACATGTTAAATTTCGCCTCCGGTCTTTTTTTTTTCTTTTTTTATTTTAATTCATTCTTGACATTGACCTCGTTAATTTACTAATGCACAGATAGATCTAGAAAAACTATAAAGGAAGGGTTGAAAATAAATATCTTTGTACAAGAATAACATTATAATAGTAAAGATTTCAGAGTATAAAAGTTTATGTATGCATTATACATATTTTTTCGAAACTGAGCATAATGTTTCTTTATATCATATAACTCATTAATAATAGAATTTGTGTCAAAATGTTCAACAATCTTCCTCTTAATAAGAGATACGTAGCATAAAACTCATCTTCCATATTATTTTTGAGACACTTCTTTCCAATATTCATAGCTAAAAAATATCTCTCGAAATTAGAGTCCTAACGAGAGAAGTTAATACCAAACGAATCAAATAATCAACCAAAGGGTTTAATAAAATTTTCCAGTTTCATCAATCCTTATTGTAGCTCTAAGATTGTGGAAAGTTACTCAATACAAAACAACTAAGAACATCAAGTTCATAATGTTGAGCTAGTATTCGAATAAATAGCAGATAAGTTTTTCTTATTTAATTATATGTATAATATATATATATATATATAAGTTCCACAGGAAGGGGGTCATGACCTCTAGTTTCCCTTGTATATCCGTCCCTGCTAATAGAGACTATCAACAATGCTCTTATGTGTACTTTTTTTTATCTTATGTCGATGTAAAATTATTATTTTTTGCCACTAATCAATTAGTGATTTTTGAAATGCCCCTATTTTTTTCTTTTGTGCAAAATTATCAAAATGCCCCTGAAGTGAAATTTGTGCAAAATTGAGGATGATTAATCCCGACCATTATCAGAAGGTTAGTTAAATGTTTGAAGGGAATTATATGATGTATGAACGAAGCATGATACATAATTATACTCAGTTAAGATTAATTAAGGATAATTAAGCTTAATTAAAATTTATTACCTTAATTAATTAGTCCTTGGATAATTTAATTATCTTAGGATGATTATGATCTCTCAATGATTAAACAAGTTTAATCTCATTCTTAATTATGATTAATAAGTCAAAGAGAACAAAGGAATGCAATGATGTCATCTTTAAAAAATAAGGAGGCAAATGTGCTTTTTGTAAGATGTCTTTACTAAAGTGTAGGAACTGTGTCACAATTGACATGAAAATTATATTAAAATACTCTTTTGAAGGAAAGATATTTCATTTAACACTTAAATAATAATTGTTTATGCCTTAAAAAATTATTTCAATTATTTTGTAATTATTTTAATCCCTCAAAATTCCGCCATAACCCAAATTTTAACATTTCAAAATTCCTAGACCTACCTTTAGCCTTCCCCAAATCCGCGGCCATACTATCCCCTATCAATGTCATTTTATTTTTTTAAGACACATGAACATTCTCACTCACACTTACTTGAAACACGTGAAACTTGTTTCCTAAGTTCAAACATTTTCAAACTCTCAACTCTCTTTTTTCTCTCCATCCTCAAACACTTGAAAAGCACCACAAATGACCATCATACTCATCATCTAGCTTCATACTCAACCCCAAACACAAACTAAACACAACATTCCATAACATTTTCACAATGACATGTGCAAACATGTTTAATCTCATTTAAAGAGATTTGAAACTCAAAGAAAGTGAAAATAAATTGTGGAATGAACGTTTCTATACTCAATGCATGAAACAAATTTTTCAACATCAAGAAACCAAGCTCTAGGTCTTCAGAAAGTATGCCACAATTTCAGAAAGCGAGTTTCAAGTGAAGATTTCAGCTGCTTCTAAAGAAAATCATGGATACTTGGAGGTAGAAAAGCGCACAAGAAGGGAGGGTTGAATTGTGCTTCGCTTTTTCTTTCCTTTTTAGTTACTGAAAAACTCAAATAGAATACTACGAAGCTATGAGCTTGAAGTGCAGCAAAAACAATGTTAGTTTCTTCAGAAAGCTACTTTCAGAATCACAGTAAAAAGAATAAAATGCTCAAAAGATAGTTAATTCAGGAAATACAGTTTATATGCACATAAGCTGTGAATATAAAGGAGTTAAGGGAGAAGAGAATACTGCACATATATTTTTATAATGTTGACCAACTTACCTACATCCAGTTCTCAACAACCGTTGAGTTCCACTAAAACCTTTCTCATCCTGAGAAAGAAAAATGATAGTTTTTATAGTAGCCTTCCCAAGCCCTTACCTATGATCAGGAGCTAACTCTACTGTCACAAACCAAGAAGTTTTTCACCAGTCTCTTCAAGTTGAACCTTACCAGGAAGTACACTATGCTATCACAATCTGAGTAGTCTTCTGAGTAGTCTTTAACCAGTCTCTCCAAGCTAAACCTGAGTAGTCTTTGACAAGCCTCTCTAAGCTAAATTGTGATTAGTAGTTCACTTCTACTTGTTGCATTGCAACTAGTCTTTGACTAGCCTCTCTAAGCTAATTCACATCGGTCACTACCTGGATCGAGGATACAATGGTTTGTGTTTGGGTTTGCTTGTCAAACTACCTTACACTCAAGTTTCCGTAAGATGTACAAGACAGAGGAAAAACTAGAATGACTTCTTTCTAAGATTCTTCCTAGGAAGAACGTATGATCTACTAAGAATGTAGAAAGAAGATTTTTACAGACAAGGAAACTGATTACAAGATGTAATGAATTTTACAGGAGATAAAGAGAAATTTTCACAGTGTTTTAGCACTTGTGCAATGTCTAGATCTTTTTTTTTTAAAGCACAACATTTCTATTTATAGATGATGTTCATTTATGACCATTGCCCTTGATCATTGTCCAAGTAACACGTGCTGACTATCTACTTGTTGTTAGCTCCAAAATCCTACAGAAAGCTTGAAGATAATATGTTTTGAATGACAACAAAACCAATTTAAAGAAAATATTTTGAAGAATGACTGATGTCTACCTTGAGTTTCTTGAAATGGCAACAGGTTCTTTCGTTGGTATAACATAGCTCCATTAAATGTAAATAATTTCACTTTACACGTGCAAACATATTTTATCTCGTTTAAAGAGATGTGAATAAAATGGAAGTGATAATTATATCGTATTTTGAGCATATAAATGCCTAATGGATTGAAGAAAATCATCCAGGACAAGAAACCAAGCTTTAGGACTTCAGAAAGTAGCACTAGATTTTAGAAGGTATGTTTAAAATGAAGATATCAATCAAACTCTAAAGCCAACATGTTCTACAATCTTCAATCATCATGTTCGCAATCTTTTTATAAACAAAAAGCTCTAATTGATGATTGGAAGACCAAAATTTTATCGAGGAACTAATACCGTGCATCAAAAAGTTCACTTCAGTGAAATGCTAAACTTAAAAAAGGAGGGAAAATTTGAATTTCAAATTTAAATCAAACCTAGTTATAGGCTACGTGTCATCTCTTTTGCCAACTTGGTCAACTATTCCAACTTCTAGAAGGAAGAGTTCAGAAACCATGATTAGAAAGTAAAAATGTAGTTTCTGAAGGGTCTCACAACGGCTTCTGACATATTGACAAAAGTCAAGCTACTCCTAGACCGCATTTCCAAAACACAATAAGATGTTTAACACGTGTCACTTGGAGAACTGATCAAAGGCAAAGGAAAAAACGAAGACCATCTATAAATAGAGATGATGTGCTTTCAAAGAAATAGAGACTCGCTGCATAAGTGCTGAAACTCTGTGAAATTTTCTCCTCATCTCTTGTAAAGTTCATTACATCTTATAATCAGTTTCCTTTGGTTGTAAAAATCTTCTTTCTACGTTCCTCATAGTTTAACGTTCTTCCAGGAAGAATCATTAGAAAGAAGTCATTCAAGTTATCCCAAGTTCTTCTTTGTATATCTTAAGGAATCTTGAGTGTAAGTTAGTTTGAGTTACAAACCCAAACACAAACCTTTATATCCTCGATAAGTAGTGATCGGTGAGATTATCTTGGAGATGCTAGTTAAAGATTACTTGCAATGCGACGATAAAGTTGATTTACTGGTCAAGGTTTAGCTTGGAGAGGCTAGTTAAAGACTACTGTTTAGCTTGAAAAGGCTGGTGAATAACTACTTGGTTTGTGATAGTAAGGGTTGTCTACTAGTCGCTAAGTAAGAGCTTGGGAAGACTATTGTAAAGACTATTCGGTTTCTTTCTTGGTTTGAGAAAAGTGTTAGTGAAACTCAACGTGTTTGAGAACTTGATGTAGGCAGGTGGTCGAACCAAGTATAAAAATATCTGTGTAATATCTTCTTCCCTCTTATCTCCTGTTACTTTTGCTGCTCTGTATAGTTGTTTATATTTGCTTAATGTTTATCTTTTTAGTTGTTCTGTACTAATGCTATTTTCAGAAAGTCTCTTTTTGAAATATCTAACTTTGTTTCCACTGGACTTCAAGCCTATAGCTTGATAGTATCTTGTTAAAATTTTTAGAAGTTAGAAAGAGAAAAAGAGAAGCGAAGCATGATTCAACCCCTCTTCTCGTGTGCCTTTCTACATACAAGTGGCATCAGAGCTTGGTCTCTAAGGGGTTGAGCACTCTAACAATTGTTGGGGACAAAGATCTGAGGGACAAATGAGACAAAATATTATAGCAGAAGGACACTCCATCAACAGTCGCCAATCCTTTGATGGTGGAGATTATGCCTACTGGAGAGACCGATGAAGTTGTTCATATAATATACAAGCATTGACTTGTGGGATATTATTTGGGAAGGTGATTATGTTCCAACTGAAGAGATACCAGGAACCGATGATGCATCTTCAACATCAAGAGAAGTCCCTAGAAGCAAGTGGAAAGAGCAACATAAAGCTAGAGTTTAGTTGAACTCTAAAGCTAAATACCTGCTCACATGCACTAAGCAAGGCTGAATATGATAAAATCATTGCTTATGACATAACAAAGGAGATATGGGGCAGATTGCACATGTTGCATGAAGGTATTGATCAAGTCAAAGAAACAACATGTTGGTTCATTAATATGAGATGTTCAAAATGACAGATCAAGAAAATATTGATGAAATGACCACAAGGTTTATGCACATCATAAACTAGCTAAAGGGACTAGGCAAAAGATACTCTAACTCTGAAATGGTTAGAAAAATCTTGAGAAGCCTTCCTGCCAAGTGGCTGCCTAAGGTCATAGCCATTACTAAGGCTAAAGACCTTCAAACTCTCTGATGTACTCATTAGGTCTCTTAAAACTCATGAAGTAATGTTGTCTGAAATGCATGGTGAATCCATCAAGAAGAGCAAATCCATGGGCTTGAAGTCGTCTCATCAAAAGTTGAATAAAGCTAAAGCAATGAAAGTTGCTGAACCTCTGATAAAGAGGAAGAATCTGATGATGAGACAGAAGAAGAAGAAAATGGAGACGAGCTCTCCATGCTGGTAAGGAAGATGTCCAAAACCTGGAGAGGTAAGATAAAAAGAAGAAGTGACATCAATCTTATAAAAAACAGAAAAGGCAAAGTAAAGCTGAAAAGTGTCATCTGCTACAACTGAGCGAAAGGACACTTCAAACCAGAATATCTTAAACTCAAGGGTCCACAGAAGAAGTTCATGCCCAGGAAAAAGGCATGTTGGCCACTTGGAGTGAATTAGAAGAAGAGAAGGAAGGATTGGAAGATTAGGAGGAGCTAGATATTGCAAACTTGCTTCATGGCAGGTTATTCATTAGAAAGTGAACCTAAGGTAAATAACTCTAACTCTGATCTTTCCTATGTTGAACTTCTAGCTCTGGATGAGAGTTGCTTGAGGATTCTCAAACTCTTTCCTCTCATTATCTCAACCTGAAGATGAAACATCAAAAAATTATTTTAGAACTTGGAAATGGCCAAAATAAAAGTTGAGACTCTAAGGCTTGAAAAGAAGAATTAAAAAGAGAAAACATATTTTTAAATACAAAATCTAATGCCTTAGAATCCAAGTTAAGTAAATATGAAAACACTTAGAAAACCATTTCTAGCTATAGAGAACTTCAAAGCTTCTTAAATCTAACCTTGAAAAAATGATAAATGGATCAAAGAACCTAGATCTAATGCTTGGAGGTTAGAGGCCATATTTTCAAAAGACTAGGTTGGGATATGAAGAGAAAATAGATGAGAAAGGAAAACCAACTCAACTTAAGAAAGTAAAAAATAAGGCTTCTTGTACTTTATGCTTTAAGAAGAGACATCCACCTGACAAATGCTTTATGAGAAAGAAGTCTATCAAAAAGGTTGGAAAACCTTCCTCCCAAAATACTAACCCAAAAGGACCCAAAAAACTCTAGGTACCTAGAATAAAAATCATGTTTGTTGGAGGTTTACCTTAGAACGCACGTGAAACCTGCAACACCCTAATATTTAATCCAACACGTCTAGGACGCATTAAGATTAATTATTAGTTATTACCTCCTTTTAAATTCATTTATAAAATTACTTAGCCAAAAGTACAGGTAAATTTTTTTTTTGAAATATGTAAAACAAAATACGAGCCGTCGTGTACTATCATGAGCGAAACGTAAAGCGCAAAGAAATTAAACATACAATTTAAAGGCAATAAAGAACACATCCTTCCATAGAAGCAACCATCATAATATTTAATATCATAGTTGAATACATAGTTCTAGGTACATCAAAAAAAACCAACATAAAGTCATACCCATATAAAATGGGCAAAGCTTGCAGTACATAAAATAGGAAAGTGCAAAAAAGAAACATAATAGCAAGTACAGGGAGACCACAAAAGATCAAACCCCAGCTATAGCTACCCCTCCCTTGAAACCTACTGGTGACGCTGTCCTCATCCTTGGAAGGTACGTACCCAATGAACTGGGCGAGCTCCTCGGGTGTGTGCAAGCGGAAAGGGGGACGACGTGACCTCTTCGACGTCGCGCATCTGGGTGTCGAGCTAGTCTCCACTGCGTCATTGTGTCCTCGCCTCTCCCGATGTCCATGGGGGCCGTAGGGGCAAATCCCTTCGAGTAGATGTGGGTGGGGGAGTCCTCCGATGGGTCGTCTCAAACGCCTCGAGCGAGGAACATACTCGGGGTAGTTGCGCACTGAAGCCGAAGGGTGGGCACGACGAGTTTGTTCGTCGGGGTCGAGTCTTCTCGAAGATCAAGTCGTCGCCAAACGGTGAGGTAGGAGTGAAGCGAAATTGGAAACTGGATGCGCGACAGGCATCCCATGTAAGCAAAAATACGGACAACACATTGACCCTCGAAATGATACGACTGATGCTCGGGTCATAGTGCACCTCCCAAATCGGCGTGTCAACAAAGATCACGAACGATGCCATCGAGATCTGAAGGCGTAACGGAAAAGAAGTAGAGGGGGTGAGAATCTTACTAAATAATCTTAGTAGGGAATCCTCCTACACTAATGTCATTGTTAACGTCCCAGGAACCTTGGGTTTGTTATGAAAAGGTTTAACATGCAAAGATTTATTATGAGGTTTCGTAAAGTAATTATCCAAGGTCCGTGTCTTTTATGATGAATCTTAATGCATGTATGCAGCATAGCAAAACATGAATGCATGACAATACTTTATACATGTAAACAATTAAAAACTTGACATAAATGATTTATCATCACATTGTGGCATGTAACTTCTTATGAAAACCTTTCTCTTTCATAAGTATGGAATTTTACATCCTTTTCTCTTTTCTCAAACTTGTGACATAAAGGTATCAAAAGTAGTAACCGCACCCTAAAACTAGGCTATGAGCTCATACCTTAACTAGTCGTCACTAGTTCTTACTTATCCTCTTGATAAGCGCAACATAATCACAATAATCCCGACTCCAGAGTATGGGTAGGGGCCTAAGGATCACCCATCATGGGACTTTTTCCTTCTTCGAAACACATCAATTGGTTAAGACCAGTGATTTTGTCCGCTTTGGTAGGCTAATGTCTATGCCCTCATGGTTTTACCTTCTCCTCACCGTAAGGAGAAGTACATCTCGGTCTATGAAATGCATCAACTGGTTAAGACCAATGACTTTGTCCGCTTCAGTATGGCTCCACGACCATACCCCTACGAGTTTACTTTCTCCTCACCATAGCAGGAGAAATGCGTCTCGGCATGTCACATTTAATATCTCACTTTCAAAAACTTCTTTAAGCCTCTCAAATTTGACGGAAATTCGACAGCATAATGGCTACACGAATCTCCTCAAATTTGAGTCATGCCACATAACTCATTTAATACACGCTTCCTTATTCAATATCTCAACTAAGCAAACCTTTAAAATCATATAAACATTTTCACCCATTTCATTAAAATTTCATATACTTCTGCATCTCAAACATAACATGCCACATTATCATAACAATCACATCATAAGTTCACATATTCTTATACACATGCCATTAATACTTTCACATATACTCTCGGTATATCAAAACTATATGTTCACTCGGTCACTTACTCTTATCAACTTCCCTATCTTGTAGTATCATATGCTTTAACCCTTACGGGTCTTAAACTCGTCTTCTAGTTATCCTAACACCCATAACAGATCTTCGATTGCACCTAAAGGATCATTACTTATAATTCTCTCTAATTTTTATGCTTACTAACACCTCCAAACAACATTGCACAGATTAGCTACGATGATTATTATTCAATTACGGGTTCTAGAATCTACGTCTTTGACCCTTTCTAAGTTCCGTCTTCGTAAGGCTCTATATTCAATTCCTAAACCAATTATTAGGGATTCCTACACATATCCACTAATTATAAACCATTTTCCTTAAGTTCCATTATGCTGAAACAGAATTTACATTTCTTGTGTCTAAGTGTTCTAGAATTCTCATTTTAAGTCCTTTCTAGTTACTTATTCTTTCCTAACTTCCCTAAATCGTTCCTTGCTTCACTCAAACATAATTTTACACATTTTAACTCCATAAAACAGAATTAATACAGTGGCCAAACAATCAAGGTAGAACCAAAAAGTATAGCTCACATAATCACATAATTTCATGATTTAAATGCATATAAGTTGCTAGTTTTCTCTTGGAATAATTTTAGGAACTCAAAACCCTTTTAGAAACCAATTCATCTCATTAAAATCATATAAATATAGGTGAGGTCAGTAGCTAAATTATTTTATTCATGAAATAGATTTAAAACATAAAATCTTATTCATAATATTCTTTAAGTTCACCTAAGCTTAGAAAAATTCCAAGACATAGGCTATGGGCACTTATGATTAGATGAACTCATATCAAGTCCATCATCATCATCACAAGGCCGAAATGGCATCCTTGAAATGCTTCCATTTTCTAAAACTTTACTTGTGATACTTGGGCAAGTCTTTGAGCTCTAGAATATTTAAGTGATGACATAAACATAAACATGCTATGCACTTTGTTTTATTCTTCATTATAAAATAAAGTGAGAGCATAAAATAAATATGAGATGCAACCTCATTATTATCTTTAAAGATTAAGTGATGACTTGAAAAATAAACATGAAGTGCAAGCTTGGAAATTTAAACATGAAATGCAAGTTCATTTATTTATTCTTGAGAGCTTAGTGATGGCATCAAAATAAACATGATATGCAAGGCATAAACTTAAACATGAATGCAACTTATTTTATCTTAACTAAAGTTCATACAAGACTTTAGAGGAACATCAATACCTTAACCCAACATGTATCTAACAATATAAAGTGAGCTTTAGAGTTCTTAGCACCAAGTCTTCAAAGAAGTCTTTGGTTTGAACTTCATCATCAAGCTCAAGAAAATGGACTAAGAGATACACTTCAATATTTATCAAAGCAAACATAAAAAGAACTACTCATATTCTTCATTTTATTGCTCATGGGCTTCAATCTAGAGTAAACTCTTAGAACGCCGACCAACTTTAAGGTTGGCAAAGGTAAGCTTAGAGCTCTTTGAAAATATATGATTAATTTTCTTAACAAAATTTTTAGTGAGCTACTTAACATTTTTATCAAACTTTATACAAATAAGGGAATGGAAACCAAATCATAGAGGGGAAAAGAAAAGAGAACCGAAATCTTGAGTAAGGAAAAGAAAAGGAAACCGAAATCATATATGGTCCAAGACCAAGTTTTCAAGCTTTAGAGGTTTCTTACATGGCATCACAAGACCATTATCTTGAAACCTCATCATCAAGCCAATGTTTTTCTCATCACAAGGCTCTAAGGCCGAAATGAAAAGAGGAAAAGGAAGAGCTTTGAAAACCAAGAGAAAACTAGAACTTTTCTTAAAGAAAGCAAGTAAAACTTTGAAAATAAACCCTACCAAATGAAGTCTTTGAAAGAGATGAAAGAAAGCTTGATTCTTTGAGGAAATGAGAAGACAAAATCTTCTCTTGGATGATGATGAGAATTCAGCCAAGTGAGGAACTCAAGGAAGATGAATTTTCCTTGAAGATGTAAGCTTGGGAATGGAAAAGTTTGGTGTTTGAGAGGTGGTTTGGGGTGGGGGAGTGGTGGTTCAAGGTTGTTTGTGGTGGTTCATGGTGGTGGAAAGGTTTCTTTAGTGGTGGGGAAGAAGAACAAGATGAAGAAAATTTGAGAGGAAAAGAGAGAAAATTACAAGAAAGCTTAAACTTGGCAAATGATCTAAAGTGTAACCAAGTTCACTAAGGTTTGGTATTTATAGAAAAAATGCAATATGGACGCTGCCAAGGGAGGAAGGCTGAGGTTTTCTTGGGTCTTTGGGGGAGGAAATATCTTCAAAAGCTTGTCATTCAAAGGCATGGTTGGAGGTATGACTAGACATGGGCAAGGCATGACTTAAGGCATGGTCTTTGGAGTGAAACAAAATCAACATGTGACATATTTCAAAGGGTATGTATTCGGCAGTTTTTCTAGCCAAGGGGGAGGAAGAATTTGTTCATCTAATTGTGGCTTGATGATGTGTTTAGGTGTTTCTTTGATTAAGGTTTTGATTAGGAGTTTGTAAGAAAGTGTTTAGGTGAGGTAATGGTCAATTAAGGTTGTCAAGACTTGATTTAGGGGTGATCTTTCTAGATTATTAAATTAAAACCCATTTTCTAGTCAAATTAAATCATAGACAAAATTCCTTGATTTAAGGAATTGGAGAGAGAATTTACTATTCAAGATTCCATGACTAGGAATCTTGAATCAAAGAATGAGATTAGAGTTTAACTAAGCAATTTTAGGTTCTAATTAACCTTAATAAATTATTTTGACTCTAGATTAATTATTGAAATTAATTAATCTTTGATTAGAGCCTAATATTGTTTAGGTTTGGTTAATTATATCATTAGGCTCACTTACATGTTCTAGGGGCAAAATGGTAATTTTTCACTAAAATTGTTCGGGACCTCCAGGCCCAACTAACCATCATAAACCACTCATAAACATTATTCCAAACTTTCTGGAAAAGTTCCAGGCTCAAACGACACCTTTTACCCTCGTAAAACGCTACAGGGTATTTTGGTCATTTTGAGTCAAAGTTCGGAAAACGAGATTTTCACATCGGATATCAAACATTACAGTTATAATCCCTTTCAAACATTGAGTAGACCCATTCGAGGATTGTGGTCGGCTTTAAATTCGGGTAAAAATGACCTCAAGGGCATTTTGGTCATTTGTACTCAAACGGAAAAAGGCGTTAGAGAACCTGGCAACAAGTGGTACATGGACAGTGGCTATTCTAGGCACATGTCCAATCCAAAAATTATGGATCATGAAGTTTGCTGATGGAGGTAAGGCCAAGGTCATGGGCATAGGAAATGTTAGTAAGGATGATTCTCACCAAATTTCTGATATGTTGTTTGTTGATGGTTTAGCTCACAATTTGTTAAGTATCAGCAATTCCTGACCAAGGCTTTAATGTTGTTTTTAATGCTCATGCATGCAAGATAGTAAGTCCCCCTTCTGGACAAGTTATTCTTGGTAAAAGGCTTGATAACACGTATATGTTATTCTTGGATAACCTTCAAGATCAAGATGTAAAATGGTATCCTTCACGAATGAAAAGTGGTTGTGGCATAAGAAGCTTGAGTATGCTCATATGAAGCTTATTTATGAGCTTTCTCAGAAAGAGCTACTTAAAGGTGAAGATCAGATTTGACAAGATTCAACTTGTGATTTTTATGAGAATGGTAAGCAAATCAAAGCTTTTTTCCATAACAAACATGTGGTTTCAACCAATAGACCACTTGAGCTTTTACATATGGATCTCTTTAGACCAACCAAGATTGCTAGTTTTGCCGCAAGAGATATTGCTTTGTCATAGTGGATGATTACTCTAGATTTACCTTGGTTATCTTCCTAGATTCTAAGGATGAGGCGGTCGAGAGATTCAAAGTTTTTGCAAAACGTGTTTGCATAGAAAAAGATTCTCAAATCATCTTTATCAAATTCTGATCATGGAGGAGAATTTGAAAATCATATTTTCGAAAAGTTTTGGTGACAAACATGACATCCTGACAAGTCTTTTGCACCTAAAACTCCCCAACAAAATGGGGTTGCTGAAAGGGAAAATAGAAGTTTGTAGGAGATGGCCAGGACAATGCTTTTAGAAAGCGGTTTATCAAAAGGTTTTTGGGGGAGGCTAAACCCCTTATGCCATGTACAAGAATCTTTCTAAGGCCTATTCTCAAGAAGTCTCCTATGAGCTATGGAAGGGCCCAATATTTCATATGTCCACATCTTTGGCTCATTATGATTTATCCTTAACATCAGGGACAAACTTGCAAAGTTTGATTCCAAGTTTGATGATGGCATTTTCAAGGAGCTTAAGAAGGAATTTGCTAATGATCTTGAAGAACTGGAGGAAAGTTTTGAGGAATTAAGTCTCAAGGAAACTTATGAAAGCAAGCAGAATGAAAGTCAGACCCTTAGAAATTAAACTCCAGAACAAAGGCATTTCAAAAAGCTTGCTCAGAATTCCAAAGCAATCAGAAAGTAGCATGTCTGAACATGAAGAAGAGCAATATGAAGTTGAAGGAGAAGCTGAAGAATCTTAAAACTACAAAAATTACAAGGGAGTTTTTGATTTAAAGGCAATTTCTCATAACAGAGTTCTTGGAGATATTTGTAACATCCTCCCAAGTTCAACGTCATCCTTAAGTCATGACATTATGCTTAGGAGTTGTTACTTATAAATTAGCGGACCTTTCTTAGTTATCTATAGCAAGATCGATTGAATCGTGAAGTAACTAATACTGATTCTATTAAAATGTATAACAAAGAAACACAAAATTTATTGAATACATAGCTAAATACAAGAGGACTAAGAGCCATAGTACAATATGTTCTCTATTTCATTTACATACATATAACTCCAACTAAGTACAATAAAGTAAAAATATCAACTACTAAATTTATCCAGCTCTTCATGTAGCAGCCCAATTATTCTCTGGATCAACCTAGAGGCGACACAGGAACACAAAAACACATAGGGGTGAGAATTATACATTTCAGTAGGGCAACTCCCCAGTTACACACTCATAATGTTATCGTCATCGACTACTTGGTTTATTAAGAAAATATGATCATGCAATACAGACTAAAGATTCATTTTAAAGTTCTAAAATCATCCTTCCAAAGTGGGTTTATTTTATTATTGAATCACTTAATATACATACATAATACTACTCCATATCATAGTATTGCATTATGAAATATACGTGCCCTCAATACATCGAAGGGGACTTTTTGCCCATTAAATGAGACTTTCTGTGCCCATTAAAGGGGACTTTCTTGCCCATAAAAGGGACTTTCTTGCCCATAAAAGGGGACTTTTTATCTACTTAACATATACATCATCATCAAGCTTATATAAGTATCCATTCACAATAAAATTTTCAATCAAGTCTCATAAACCAATCTTTTAAGTTGTTAGCATGCTTTCATATACATCACACTTGAACCAAATATCATTACATTACCAATTCAAGGTTTGGGTTCATTTCCAGCAATTGGGCAGATTTCACATCATTGTAGTACAAATTTATTTACACATCAAACAATCAATTTAGAGGCTATCAAAATTCTCTAAGACACTTCAATGTGTCCACAAGGTTCCAAAAAAATTTCAAAACAAAAATCCTTCTCTAACTATGTTAACAAAATTAGACAAATTTGGTGGTTAGAAACCACTCAACCTCAACTCAAAACTCAAAATCCATAATTTTTGACCCTAGCAAATGATTGAATCAATTCAAAAGAAAAATCACAGTTACACTTCAAGATGTTATCAACATTCAATAAAAATTTCAAAGGATAATTCAATCATTTGCTATGGTAGAAAAATTAGAAAAATTCGCAGCTTCAAGACCAGAAATTCAGGCATCACCTATATAGTCTCGGTTCATGATTGTTTTTTTCAAGCAGGAGGAGTCCAAAACAAGGCTCAAGAAAATTCAAAGAACTAGCCTAGGATGTTAGCTTCAACATATATATTTTTTCTAGCTCATCAAAATAACCACAATTATACCAAAATTCGTGAATAATCACTGCCAGGAGGAAAACCAAAAATCCAGCAGCATAGACCAAAACCTCTTTTGACAAAAATGATTTCTACATCATCCAAATACACCACCAAAATTAATACATCAATATCAACATATTATCCAATAAATTTCGGACTAAGATCAATCAGAAATGTTCAGAATAAATTTGGAAAGAAAAGGCCAAAGAAAACCCTACTTTTGGTGGCTAATGGATCCTTGGCTCCAAGTTGTTCCAAGATTGATTTCCTTCACTCCAAAGCTCCCAAATCAAACCCAAACCCTCCCTAAATCAGTGAGGAAGTGAGGTATCACTGTGAGGATTGATGGAGAATTGAGATTTCAATCGGTTGGATTGATAGATCTTGATGAGTAGAACAAGTTTTATGAAAGGATCTTGGTGTTTTAGTGACTTTGAGCTTAGGTTTTGAAGCTTGAAGTTTGTTAATGGAGGTTTGAGAGGAAGAACAATGGAGGGCTATGTTCCAAGGCCTCTTGGCCAAAAATGATGATGGTGGGGTGATAAGGTTGGTGGCTTTGTATTTATCTTGAGTTAGATGTCATAATTGTGTAGTCAAAGTACGTATTTCTTTCTTTTAAAAGGAAATAATGAGATGGATGGCTAGGATTTGTTTTGTTGGTCAAAGAATGAATCTTGTCCATTCACTTGGCTCAAGATAAGTGGCTCACTTTAACTTGGGGAGCAAGTAGCTTTTTCAGTGTTAAAACGCACATCGAAATTCCATCGAACGGATGAAGTATTAGCTCCCGAGTAAAATATAATAAACGAAAGGCCATGATTGAAACTTAATTTTCAAGTTTCAATCCTTGCCATCCACTTGGCATAAAGTGGTTGGTAATGGTTACTTGGCCACCAAGTAACTTGTACGTGTCAAAAACCGCACATTGAAACTCTACCGAACGGGTAAAACACCGTACTGGGTAATCAAACATCGCCCAAAAATTAATTCTAACTATAAAATCCTTATTCCCAACTATTTCTAACCTCAATCCTCTCTTTTCTCAATCCTGGGCATTTCCTGTGTCCAGATCTAGGGTTTTAGTTGTCCGATGGTCGCATGAGGTCCGCAAGGTTACTATTCATCCTAGCCTGGATTTTTTTTTAACAAGTCCATTGGACCATCCTCATCATTGCTAAACTGTTGAATTTTTGAAATTACGACTAATAAAGCTCAAATTAATTTTTAAATAGTTTTTAGGGTGTTACAATATTTCTAAGGGTGTGAGAACTAGATCATCCTTTAGAAATATGTCAAACTGTGCTTTCATCTCACCATTAAATCTGAATGCATTGAAGAAGCTTTGAGTGATCAAAGTTGGGTGGATGCTATGCAAGAAGAGATAAATCAGTTCAAGAAAGCAAAGTCTGGACGCTTGTTGAAAGACCAAAAGGAAAGACTATCATCGGATAAAGTGGGTGATCAGGAATAAGCTTGATGAAGCTGGCAAGGTCACTCGAAACAAAGCAAGATTGGTTGAACAAGGTTAAAATTAACGAGAGGAATTGATTATGATGAAACCTTTGCAACAATAGCTAGGCTCGAAGCTATCAGAATGCTACTTGCTTTTGTTGCCTTCATGGATTCACTCTCTACCAAATGGATGTTAAGTCTACATTCCTAAATGGATTTTCCTCTGGAAGTATATGTGAAGCAGCCTCCTGGTTTTGAGAATGAAGACCTTCCCAACCATATCTTCAAGCTAACAAAGGCTCTCTATGGTCCAAAACAAGCTCTTCGAGATTAGTATAAAAGACTGAGCACTTTTTTGCTGAAGAATGGGTTCAAGAGAGGTAATGTTGACACTAATCTTTTTACTCTTGAACAAAATAAGCACTTTTTGATAGTTCAAATATATGAGATGAGCATATATTTGGCACCTCTGATCATCTCTCTGCGAAAGGTTTCTAAATTGATGCAAAGTGAATTTGAGATGAGCATGATGGGTGAACTTAAGTTTTTCCTGGTTTTGCAAATAAAACAATAAAAAGATGGAACCTTGATCCATCAAGAAAAATATACAAAAGAACTTTTAAAGAAGTTCAATATGGATCAAACTAAACCTATGAGTACCCCAATGCATCCATCTCAAATCATTGATGCTGATGAGAATGACAAAAAATTATCAGAAAGTAATTATAGAGGAATGATTGGCTCACTTTTGTATCTTACACTAGTAGACCAGGCATTCAACTAAGTGTGGGAATTTGTGCTAGATTTCAACCTAACCCAAAGTAATCACACTTAAATGATGTTAAAAGGATTTTCACATATCTATCCGGACTACTAATCTTGGCTTATGGTACGAGAAAGATACAACCTGAGATTATAGGTTACTATGATGCTGATTTCAAAGACAGAATAGAAAGAAAAAGCACAAGTGGTTGCTTGTTTCTTTGGAAAGATTGATCACTTAGTTTGCAAAAAGCGATGAATCTTAATGCATGTATGCAGCATGGCAGAACATGACAATACTTTAGGCAAACTTAACAATAATCAATCATCATATGAGTGGCATGTAACTTCTCTTGAACATCGTTCCTTCTTCTGAACTTGTGACACTAATCATCATAATAGTAACCGCACCCTAAAACTAGGCTATGAGCTCATACCTTAACTAGTCATCACTAGTTCTTACTTATCCTCTTGACAAGCGAATCATAATCATAATCATATTCATAATCATCATAATAATTCCCGACTCCTAGAGTACGGGTAGGGGCCTAAGGATCACCTATCGTGGACTTCCTTCTTCGAAACGCATCGACTCGTTAAGACCAACGACTTTGTCCGCTTTGGCAGGCTAATGTCGATGTCCTCACGGTTTTGCCTTCTTCTCACCGTAGCAGGAGAAGTACGTCTCAGTGTGTCACATTAAACATCTTACTTTTCAAAACTTTCTTAAGTCTTTCAATTTTATCGAAAATTCGCAGCATAACAGCTACACTTCGAATTCCTCAAATTTGTGTCATGCCACATAATCTTAATCATATGTATCATTCTTATGGAACTTTCTCAATTAATAACTTTCTCATTCACAAGAGCATACTCTTCTAACTCGTTCATATTTCAAACCTCATGCATCTCAAATCATGGCATAACACTTCATCATATCAACATGCCAATTATACACATAAGGTATCATGCTCAAGATATTAACATAATCACATCATCATAAATAGGCTCATTTGACCTCATGCTCACATTACACCTCCTATCTCATGGTATCTTATGCTTTGGCCCTTAGGGTCTTAAACTTGTGTTCCAATTATCTTATCCTTTATTATGGATTTTTATAACACCTAGGGGATCATCACCTATAATTCTCACTAAGAGTTAGGCTTACTAAAAGTCCAAATAGCATTATACATTTAAGGGCAGAAAATATCATACGCTTACGGGGCTATAGAATCTCCGTTCATGACCCTTTTTAAGATCCGTCTTCGCCTAAGGCTTCATAATCAATCCCTAAATCAATTATGAGGGATTCCTAGGCATGTTTACTAAGTTACAAGTCATTTTTCCTCAATCTAACTATGCTGGAACAGAATTGCATATTACCATGTCTAAGTGTGCTAGAATTCCCATTTTAAGTCCTTATCATCACCTTAAGCTTTGTAATTGATACCTAATCATTTATGAAGGGTTTTTATACATGCTTTACTGATTATGAACCATTTATCCTTGAATTAATCATGCTAGAATAGGTTTGCATTTTTCCATAATTAGGTGTTCTAGAATTCTAAATTTGAACCCTTTTTAGTTACTTAATCTTTTCTAACTTCTTTAAAACGTTCCTTACTTCACTCAAACATAATTTTACACATTTCCACACCATAAAACAGATTTAGTACAATGGCCAAACATAAGAGGGCAGAACTGAAATGTAAAGCCCATAAAATTACATAATCTCATGATTTACAATGCATACAAGTTGCTAGTTTCCTCTTGGAATAATTTTAGGAACTCAAAACTCTTTTAGAAACCGATTTATCTCATTAAAATCATAAAAATATGTGCTAGGTCAGTAGCTAAAATATTTGGCTCAAGGAATGGATTTAAAACATAAAACTTTGTTCATAAAGTTCCTTGAGTACATCTAGTCTTAGAAAAATTCCAAGACTTAGACTATGGGCACTTATGATTAGAGGAACTCATCCAAGTCTATCATCATCACCACAAGGCCGAAATGGCATTTCTTGAAAAGCCTCCATTTTCTAAAACTTTATGCAAGATACTTAAGCAAGTCTTTGGGCTCTAGGATTATTTAAGTTGTAACACCCTAATAATTAACCCAATACGCCTAGGTCGTATCTGATTAATTACTAGACTTTACTCTTTGTTTCAGTTCCTTAATCATGCTTTGAAAATACTTAGTGAAATTACGAGCCATTTTTTAAAATATAATTGAAAACGTGAGCCGCGCACGTGAACGTAATCGAGATAAAGCAGAAACGAAAGACATATCATGAAGAACACATCATATTGGCTCTATCATATGACATCCATAATTACATATCACATAGATATTTTGCCTACCAATAGAGTTAAGCTAGATGTAAGCAATCAAACAAAACATAAATAATATATGGATGGAAAAACATCTATTAACGGCACCTATTTATAACACTTCAGAGATAGGAATAGATATCAGAGTTCACGCTCAAGGTCTAGCGATACATTCCTCAAGGGTAATAAGCTGGTTCACAAGATCACGTGCATCTACCAGGTGAGAGCAACAGGAATCAAACATCACCATCACTTTCTGAAGACAAGATGGAAAGAAAGAAAGAGGAATGAGAAACTTATAAAAGAATCTCAGTAGGGTACTCACCTCATATGCATCGTGTCATCATCGTCCCAGGAACCTTGGGGTTATTATGAAATAGTGAGCATGCTAAAATTGATTTATTAGGTTAAAAAATTTACTTTACCGAGGTTCGTCGGTTTTAATCATGCGTCTTATAATGCATCATAAACTTAGCATGTCATATTTATAATGAACTTTTCCTATATATCTCATCAGCATATCATAATAACTTAGCTATGCATAAGATCACATCATATTCCTCATCATCATATCATAAATACTATGCATAGAAGAACATCATATTTCTCATCATCATCTTATAAAAGTTATGCATAGAAGAACATCATAATCACACAATACGTTACTTAGTTCCTTAGGTGACTTAAAGTTACTTTCATCATCATTTTCCTGGGCCACCCTATACTCCACCCTTTTGGGAGTAATCTAGGTTATGAGCTCATACCTTACTAGTCGTCACTAGCATATACTTATCCCTTTTGATAAGTTAAAATCCAAACTCTACCCTTTTGAGAGAACGGTTAGGGGCAAGAATCACCTTTTCACCACCTATAGTCTGATGGGTCCAAAGGATCATTTCCTCATAAGTTTAAGTCACCATTAAGTCTTTGCATGTTATATCATAATACAATTCTCAATTCATAATCATTCATAACATTTTCTTGTTTATAGTCTTATTCTGGAATAACATATATACCAACTGTAATCATGCATCGGGAGATTCCAGGAAAGAGAGGTGGGTCACAAATGGACATGTTTAAATACCAAGTCTTTCCTAGCAGAACCTTTCCAAATTACACTTTTAGTAATATACTTTCTTCCAGGAATAAGGCAAATTTTTAAATAACAAAGAATATTTCATTATTTCATGCATAAGCATTCTTATTGTTTGCAACAGCAACTATAACATGCAAGCCCGGAAATCATTCAATGACGTCAAATACTTAATAAGCATCAAATCACTACATAGACTTATCATTTAAAACATCAAAGAGGCATAATCATAAATCCTTATCGAAAATCTATCTTAAACAACCGAAACTCTAGAATCGGGCAATCTTAATTATTGAACTAATTAATTATGCATCTAAGGGATTTATTACCATCAATTATAAGTCCTAAGAACGTTATTAAACTATATGGGGCAGCATAGACGTAAGTTGTTCTTAAGGTTTTACGTGTGCTAGAAGTTGCATTTTTAACCCATTCTCGTTACCGCTTTCCCTATGATGCTAAAATTAATTACTAAACCAATTATGAATCATTCTCCCTTATCTAAACATGATAAAAATCTGGTTCTTAAGGCCACTAAAGGCTCTAGACAGAATGCATAAATTTCATTCTCTAAAGTTCTAGAAATATTGCTTTTACGGTTTTCTAGGAAGCTAGTTTTATCTCTAACATGCATAGAATTATTCTTTTAGCAATAAACCATAATTATCACAACTTCAAACATATTAAACCATCATCATACAGTAGTACTAAACTCATATTACTGGCCGAATCATGAACCTCATATAATTGCTTAAAGTCATAATTAAAGTACACATGTGATACTAGTTTACCGTAAAATATTTGCAAAACCTCGAAACTCCTTTAGAAACTAATTCTTTTTGTTAAACTTGAAAGAAATCATAGGACTTTGGGCCTTCCTTAATCATGAGGCCGATTTATGCATTGAAAGAATGTTCATGATTAAAATTTTCACTTAAGATAAAAGGAACAAGTCTTGAGCTTTAGAGATTTAGGTGACAACTAGAATCATAAACATGATATGCAAATCCCTTTCTTTATCTTTAAGATTTAAGGTGATGACTTGGAAATTAAACATGATATGCAAGACTTGAAATTTAAACATGATGCAAGTGCTTGAAATAAATAAGAAACTGGAGCGGCGGTAGTCCGCATCGGACAAGTGGAGGAGAAGAGAATCTTAGAAAGGAGGCGGTAGTCCGCAT
This sequence comes from Dalbergia oliveri, assembly GCA_030441495.1. Lineage (NCBI taxonomy): Eukaryota > Viridiplantae > Streptophyta > Magnoliopsida > Fabales > Fabaceae > Dalbergia > Dalbergia oliveri. The sequence continues at coordinate 5,231,145 of JAMLFY010000019.1, read as the reverse complement.
TGGACTGGTAAAGGGAGAAGAGAATTCTTATTACATCTTATTAAGCTCGAAACTCAAGACTTTTTAAAGAATGAATTCTTTGACTCCCATAATCTTAAGGAAGCTTTAGAGTTTTTATTACCATGGTTCCAACTTTGCTTGTAATACTTGGGCAAGTCTTTGAACTCTAGGATCTTTAAGTGATGACATAAAATAAACATGTCATGCATTGATTCTTTTAACCATTATAAAATAAAGTGAGAGCATAAAATAAATATGAAATGCATCCTCTTTATTATCTTTGAAGATTAAGTGACAACTTGAAACATAAACATGAAATGCAAGCTTGGAAATTTAAACATGAATATGCAAGTTCATTTATTCATTCTTGAGAATTTAGTGATGACATAGAAAGCAAACATGGTTATGAAGGCATAAACTTAAACATGGATGCAAGTTAATTTTATTTCTTTACTAGAGCTCCTCTAAGACTTTAGAGAAATATAAATTCAACCCAATATATCTTAGCAAGACAAAGTGAAAAATACATCTTTCAAGTTCTAAACTCAAGATCTTTATTTTTACATCATAAAAACATTATTCCTTAAAGTTTCGCATCAAGTGGAATTTTCAAGCTTTAGAGGCCTAACTTGTGATGGATTTCGACCAACACTCAAGGTCCTCATCATCAAGCTATCATCACATTCCCATATAGGCCTTATGGCCGAAATGTTCAAAGGAAAAGAAAGAAGAAAACCGAATGGAAAAACTAGAGAAAGTCCATGAAATCATCATTTTGAACCAAGAATAACACTTAGCAAAGCATAGAAATAAGCTTAAAGACAACTCCATGCCTAGTTTGGTTTGAAGGAGAGGAAGAGAACTTGATTTCTTTGAGTGAATTTTTGTGGCATGTTTTATGGCATGTTTTAGGGAATTTTTGTTTTCTTCTTTGCACCAAAAATTTGGACAATATTCTGATGCATTATGGCTCCATTATTTCAGCCATTTGCAACCCATGGAAGAGTAATTTGTGTGTTCCATGTATTATTTAGGTGTAGGTAAGGTATCTTTGCAAATTAGAGAATTTGTAATTAAGGGCTTAGGTGAATTAGTAAGCAATTTGGGTGTTTTTAAGCAATTTTAGGTTCTAATCAATCTAAATAAATAATTTTGACTCTAGATTAGTAATTAGAATTTAATTACCTTTAATTAGAGCCTAATATTGCTTAGGTTTCGTAACGAATCGAAAATCTCAAAATTTGCAAAACTCACAAAGAGAGGGGCAAAACGGTAATTTTACTCAAAAATTGCCCGGGACCATCCGGACTTAACCAATGGTCAATAATGGCTTAAAAACATCTTTTAAAACATTTTAGTGAGGTTCGGTAAAGTTTAGAACGCAAATTGGAGTTAAAACGGCGGGGCGTTTTGGTCATTTCGCGTGGAACTCAAAATTGAGATTCTTCTCCTCTATTAACACACATAACACAAACAATTCCCTATTATCCTCAAAGCATCCCTTGAGGATGGCCGGGCCCACGATCCTCATTTTGAGTAAAATAACCTCAGGGCATTTTGGTCATTTTACACGTACAAAAATCGGGGTTTGCGACTCTTGCATGAATCGCACATAACCTCTTTTCTAATGTTATATTCCTTTATTGAGGATTGTTTGGTCTCGAATTATATAGAAAAATTACCTAGGGTAATTTGGCAATTTCTAAACGACAGGTAAAAATCGAGGCGTTACATAAGTGATGGCATGAACTTAAACATGATATGCACTTATTTTATTCCTCATTAGAAAGTAAAGTGAGAGCATAAAATAAATATAAGATGCAACCCCATTATTATCTTTAAAGATTAAGTGATGACTTGAAATATAAACATGAAATGCAAGCTTGGAATTTAAACATGACAATGCAAGTCCATTTAGTTATTCTTGAGAGTTTAGTGATGACATCAAAATAAACATGATATGCAAGGCATAAATGTAAACATGTGTGCAACACATTTTATCTTAGCTAGAGCTCTTACAAGACTTTAAAGGAACATCATAACCTTAACCCAATATGCATCTTAACAACATAAAGTGAACTTTAGAGTTCTTAGCACCTAGACCCAAAGGAGTCTTTGGTTTTTGAACTTCATCATCAAGCTCAAGAAAATAGACACAAAGCTTAACACTTTGTCTAAACAAAATACAAGAACTAAGTCATATTCTTTATTTTATTGCTCATGGGCTTCAATCTAGAGTAAAACTCTTAGAACGGCCGACCAACTTTAAGGTTGGCAAGGGTAAGCTTAGAGCTCTTTGAAAACATAGGATTAATTTTCTTTAACAAAACTTTTGTGATCTACTTAACATTTTAGCAAACTTTATTCAAAACCAAGGAAGAAAACCGAAATCCTTAAGGGAAAAGGAAGAAACCGAAACTCTAGCTAGGGAAAGAAAGGAAAAACCGAAACTTAAGCCAAGAAAATGAAAGAAATCAAGAGCATGTATGGTTCAAGACCAAGTTATTTCAAGCTTTAGAGGTTTCTCACATGACAACAACAAGTCATTATCTTGAAACCTCATCATCAAGCTAAAGTTCTCCTCATAAAAAGGCCTCCTAGCCGAAATAAAAAGGAAGGAGGAAAAGAGTTTGAACCAAGAGAAAACTAGAACTTTTCTTAAGGAAAACAAGTAAAAACTTGAAAACAAACCCCTACCTAAGGAAGTCTTTGAAGAAATGAAAGAAAGCTTGAGTTCTTGAAGAGTTGAGAAGACAAATCTCTTCTTGGAAGTGAAGGTGGATTCGGCCAAGGAGGATGCTCAAGAAGATGATTTTTCCTTGAGTTTCTAAGCTTGGGAATGGAAGGTTTAAGTGTTTGAGAGATGGTTTAAGGTGAGGTAGTGGTGGTTTATGGTTGTTTATGGTGGTTTGTGGTGATGGCAAGGTTCTTTGAGAGGAAGAAGAAGATGAAGAAGACAAAGAGGAATTTGAGAGAAAATGAGAGAAAGTGCAAGACAACTAAACTTAGCAAATGATCTAAAGTGTATCAAGGTTCTTCAAGGCTTGGTATTTATAGAAAATTTTGCACAATGGAGGCTGCACAAGGGAGGATGGCCGACGGCCTTGCTTGGTCAATTGGGGAGGAAAATATCTCTTGCAAGGTATGGGCAAAGACATGGGCAAAGCATGGTTGAAAGCATGGTGAGGTATGGTTTGAGGTATGGCCTAGGCATGACTCTTGAGTGAGAAATCAAACAACATGTGGCACTTCTCCTAGGCCATGTATTCGGCCAATTGGGCAGCAAAAGGGGAATTAATTTGCTCATGTAATTGTGTTTTAGTGATATGTTTAGGTGTTTCTTTGATTAAGGTTTTGGTTAGGAGTTGTAAGAAAGTGTTTAGGTGAGGTAATTAGGTAATTAAGGTTGTCAAGACTTGATTAGGAGTGGTCATACTAGATTAACAAATTAAATTCATTTTCTTAGTCAAATGAGGTATGACACAATTCCTTAATTTAAGGAATTGGAGAGAAATACTATTCAAGATTCCATGACTAGGAATCTTGAATTAAAGAATGCAATTTAGAGTTTAACTAAGCAATCTTAGGTTCTAATCAACCTTAATAAATTATTTTTACTCTAGATTAATTATCGAAATAAATTAATCTTCGATTAGAGCCTAATAATGCTTTGGTTTGCTTAATTGCGTCATTAGGCTCACTACTGTTCTAGGGGCAAAATGGTAATTTTGCACTAAAACTGCGGGACCTTCTAGGCCCAACTAATAACAAATACCACTCATAAACATCATTCCAAACTTCCTGGAAAAGTTCAAGGGCTCAAACGACACCTTTTACCCATGTAGAACATAGGGGTATTTTGGTCATTTTGAGCCGAAAGTTAAGAAACGAGATTTTCACCTCATATCAAATGTAACAGATACAATCCCCTTCAAACATTGAGTTGACCCATTGGGGATTCCGGGTAAATTCCCTCAAATTCCGGTAAAATGATTCAGGGGCATTTCGGTCATTTGCACTGGAAAATAAAGGCGTACATAGGTCTGAATAATACAATATACATACAAATGTAGGATGAGAATATTATCAAATTCTTAGCAAGGCACTCCCTTGAGTATGAGTAGGACATAACCAATAAGTTCATTCATATAGGAATCCTCATGCAAAATCATATGTGTAACACCCCAACTCCTGTCATTTAGAAATTACGAATTACCCTAGGTAATTCTTATATAAATTTAGAGCGAACAATCCTCAATAGAGGAATATAACATTAGAAAAGAGGTTATGAGTGATTCCAAGTCGCAAGCCTCGAATTTCTGTACGTGTAAAATGACAAAAATGCCCCGGTTATTTTACTCATAAAATGAGTCGTGGGCCAAGGTCCTCAAGGGGATATTACTGGGATAATAGGGGATTGTTTGTGTTATGTGTGTTAATAGAGGAAAGAATCTCAATTTTGAGTTTCGACGCGAAATGACCAAAACGCCTCTGGCTTTTTTAACTCCATTTGCGTGGATAAGCCCGAATTTTTACTGTAACGCCCCAATTTTACTGGAATTTTTACTGTCATTAGGAATTACCGAATTACCATAGGTAAATATTATATAAAATTTGAGACCAAACAATCCTTAATAAAGGAATATAACGTTAGAGAGAAGTTAGGAGCAATTCGTGCAAGTATTGCAAACCCTGAATTTCTGTACGTGTAAAATGACCAAAATGCCCTGAGGTTATTTTACTCAGAAAATGAGGATTGTGGGCCCCACCCGTCCTCAAGGGGATGTTTTGATAATAATAAGGGATTGTTTGTGTTATGTGTGTTAATAGAGGAGAAGAATCATAATTTTGACCTCTGATGCGCGAAATGACCAAAATGCCCATGTGGTTGTTTTAACTTTGATTTGCGTGCCGACTTAACCCGAACCTCACTAAAATGTTTTAAAAGGTGTTTTTAAGCCATGATTAACCATTGGTTAAGCTGGGTGGTCTTGGGCAATTTTTAAGTAAAATGAGTTTTGCCCCTTTAGTTTTACAAATTTTGAGATTTTTGATTCGTCTAACAAAACCTAAGCAATATTAGGCTCAAATTAAAGCTTATTAAATTCTAATTATTAATCTAGAGTCAAAATTATTTATTTAAATTGATTAGAACCTAAAATTGCTTTAAAACACTCAAATTGCTTACTAATTCACCTAAGCCCTTAACCGTAAATTCTCTAAATTGCATTAATACCTTGCCTACACCTAAATAATACATGGAACACACAAAACCCTCTTCCATGAGGCTATAATGCACGAAATAATTCAGGCATAATCATTAGAATTATTGCAAGATAATGCACTAAAACAAAATGCCAAAAAATTCCCTAAAACATGGCATAAAACATGCCTTAAACAAAAATGATTTTCCTCCCTTGTTCCCCATGAAAAATCCAAAAATTATGCCTCTTCCTCTTGTCATACATGAGCTTGAATTCCTCTATAAATATGCTTACTTGAGGAGCCTTGGAAGCCTTGCTCATAACTTACAAAATTCTAGTTTTAGGAGCACCAAAAGCTTTCTTTCTTCCTCCTCCTTGGCCGAAATTTCTTCTCCCATTTCTCAAAGAGATTTTGTTTCATTTCACTCAAAGAAACCAAGTTCTCTTCCTTTCCTTCAAACCAAATTAGGTAGGGAGTTGTCTTTAAGCTTATTTCCATGTTTTGCTAAGTGTTGTTCTTGGTTCAAAATGATGATTTCATGAACTTTCTCTAGCTTTTCTAATTGGTTTTCTTCTTTCTTTTTCTTTAAATATTTCAGCCATAAGGCCTATATGGGGATATGATGATAGCTTGATGATGAGAACCTTGAGTGTTGGTTGTAACTCCATCACAAGTTAGGCCTCTAAAGCTTGAAAATTCCACTTGATGCAAAACTTTAAAGAATGATGTTTTTATGATGTAAAAATAAAGATCTTGAGTTTAGAACTTGAAAGATGTATTTTTCACTTTGTCTTGCTAAGATATATTGGGTTGAATTTATATTTCTCTAAAGTCTTGGAGGAGCTCTAGTAAAGAAATAAAATGAACTTGCATCCATGTTTAAGTTTATGCCTTGCATAACCATGTTTACTTTCTATGTCATCACTAAATTCTCAAGAATGAATAAATGAACTTGCATATTCATGTTTAAATTTCCAAGCTTGCATTTCATGTTTATGTTTCAAGTTGTCACTTAATCTTCAAAGATAATAAAGATGATGCATCTCATATTTATTTTATGCTCTCACTTTATTTTATAATGGCTAAAAGAATCAATGCATGACATGTTTATTTTATGTCATCACCTAAAGATCCTAGAGCTCAAAGACTTGCCCAAGTATCACAAGCAAAGTTGGAAAATGGTAGTATCCTAAGGATGCATATTTCCTTAAGATTATTGGAGTCAAAGAATTTATTCTTTAAGAAGTCTTGAGTTGGAGCTTAATAAGAATTCTCTTCTTCCTCTTCCTGGTCCAATGTGGACTACCGCCGCTCCGTTTCTTAAGATTATCTTCTCCACAGGTCTAGTGCGGACTACCGCGCTCCAGTTTCTTTCATCATGTTTATATTTCCAAGTTATCACCTTATAAAGACAAGATTAAAATGGGTTGCATAGCATGTTTATAATTCTAGCTATCACTAAATCTCTAAAGCTCAAGACTTGCTCCTTTTATCTTAAGAGAAAATTCTAATCATGAACATTCTTTCAATGTATAAATCGGCCTCATGATTATGGAGGCTTAAAGTCTTATAATTTCTTTAAAGTTTAATAAAAAGAATTAGTTACTAAAGGAGTTTTGAAGCTTTGCAAAAATTATACGAGAAACTAGTACTTTATGTATACTTGAAATGTGGTTTTATGCAATTATATGAGGTTCATGATTCGGCTACCTATCTAAGTTTAGTACTACTGTATGATGATGGTTTAATATGTTCAAAGTTGTGATGATTATGATTTATTGCTAAGAGAACGATTCTATGTATGTTAGAAATAAACTAGCTTCCAGAAAATCGTAAAAGCAAGATTTCTAGAACTCTAGAGAATGAAATTTGTGCATTCTGTCTAGAACCTTTAGCAGCCCTAAGAACCAAGTACTATTGTGTTTATATAAGGGAGAATGATTCATAATTGGTTTAGTAATTGATTTTAGCACCATAAGGAAAGCCGGTAATGAGAAAGGGTTAAAAATGCAACTTCTAGCACACGTGAAGCCTTAAATATAACTTGCTGCCTATGTTGTCCCATATTAAATGTAACACCTAATAATTAACGAATACACCTAGGTTGTATCTGATTAATTACTAGACTTTACTCTTTGCTTCAGTTCTTTCATCATACTTTGAAAATACTTAGTGAAATTACGAGCCATTTTTTTTAAACATAATTGAAAAATGAGCCGCACATAACGTGAATAATAATCGAAATAAAGTGAATAATGTAGATATAGCATGAAAAAAAACACATCATATTGGCTCCATCATATAACATCCATAATTACATAACACATAAATAGTTTGCCTACCAACAGAATAAGACTAGGTGTAGGCAATCTAACAAAACATAAATAATATATGGATGGAAGGACATCCATTAATGGCACCTAGTAATAACACTCCACGGATAGGGATAGATATCTAAAATATACGAGTGAAACTAAGGATCAAGTTCAACTCCTGAAAGCCTCAATGTGATTCACGACGCTTCCCTTTTTTCGGTAAGAATTTATGATGATAGTTCTTTGAAATTTGAAATGATAAGTCTATGAAGTGATTTGATGCTTATTAAGTATTTGATACCATTGAATGATTCCGGCTTGCATGTTATAGTTACTGTTGCAAACAATGAGAATGCTTATGCATGAAATAATGAAATATTCTTTGTTATTTAAAAATTTACCCTTGTTGCCTGGAAGAAAGTATATTATTGTAAAAGTGTAATTTGGAAAGGTTCTGGCTAGGAAAGACTTGGTATTTAGCGTGTCCATTTGTGACCCACCTCTCTTCCTGGAATCTCGAATGCATGATTACAGTTGGTATATATATTATTCCAGAATAAGACTATAAACGAGAAAATGTTATAAATGATTATGAATTGAGAATTGTATTATGATATAACATGCAAAGACTTAAAGGTGACTTAAAATATATGAGGAAATGACCCTTTGGACCCATCAGACTATAGGTGGTGAAAAGGTGATCTGAGAAAATGATCCTTTGGACCCGTCAAACTATAGGCGGTGAAAAGGTGATTCTTGCCCCTAGTCCGTTCTCAAAAGGGTAGAGACGGAATTTTTACTTATCAAAAGGGATAAGTATGTGCTGTGACGACTAGCAAGGTATGAGCTCATAACCTAGATTACTCCCAAAAGGGTGGAGTATAGGGTGGCCCCAAGGAAAATAATGATGATGATGACAAGATTTTAAGTCACCTAGGACACTAAAGGAATGAAATATGTGCACCATGTCTTGTGCATAGCTATTATGGTATGATGTTCTTCTGTGCATAACATTTTATGAGATGATGATGATACATATGATGTTCTTCTATGCATGTTATTATGATATGATGATGAGGAATATGATGTGTTGATGAAAGGAAAAGTTCATTATAAACATGACATGCTAAGTTTATGATGCATTATAAGACGCATGATTAAAACCGATGAACCTCGTAAAGTATATTTTCGAACTTAATTAATCAATCTTAGCATGCTCACTATGTCATAATAACCCAAGGTTCCTGGAACGATGATGATGACACAATGCATCATGAGGTGAGTACCCTACTGAGATTCTTTTTATAAGTTTCTCACTCCCTCTATTTTTCTTTCCATCTCGTCTTCAAAAAGAAGGAAGCGTTCGTGAATCACATTAAGGCTTCAGGGTAGTGAACTTGATCCTCTAGTTTCACTCATATATTTAAAATATCTATCCCTATCCTTAGAGTGTTATTACTAGGTGCCATTAATGGATGTTCTTCCATCCATATATTATTTGTTTTGTTAGATTGCCTACACCTAGTCTTATTTTGGTAGGCAAACTTTCTATGTGTTATGTAATTATGGATGTTATATGATGGAGCCAATATGATGTATTTTTCATGCTATATCTGCACATTATTCGCTTTATTTCGATTATTGTTCACGTTATGTGCGGCTCACGTTTTCAATTATGTTTTTTTTAAAAAAAATGACTCGTAATTTCACTAAGTATTTTCAAAGCATGATTAAAGAACTTGAAGCAAAGAGTAAAGTCTAGTAATTAATCAGAGTAAAATAAACATGCCATGCATTGATTTTTTTAGCCATTATAAAATAAAGTGAGAGCATAAAATAAATATGAGATGCATCCTCTTTATTATCTTTGAAGATTAAGTGACAACTTGAAACATAAACATGAAATGCAAGCTTGGAAATTTAAATATGAATATGCAAGTTCATTTATTTATTCTTAAGAATTTAGTGATGACATAGAAAGCAAACATGGTTATGCAAGGCATAATCTTAAACATGGATGCAAGTTCATTTTATTCTTTACTAGAGCTCCTCCAAGACTTTTAGAAACATATAATATCAACCCAATATATATATCTTAGCAAGACAAAGTGAAAAATACATCTTTCAAGTTCTAAACTCAAGATCATAAAAACATCATAAAAATATTATTCTTTAAAGTTTTGCATCAAGTGGAACTTTCAAGCTTTAGAGGCCTAACTTGTGATGGATTCACAACCCACCCTCAAGGTCCTCATCATTAAGCCATCATCTTAGTCCCACCTAGGCCATATGGCCGAATTGTTCAAAGAAAAGGAAGAAGAAAACCAAATGGAAAAACTAGAGAAAATCCATGAAATCATCATTTTGAACCAAGAACAACACTTAGCAAAGCATAGAAATAAACTTAAAAACAACTCCCTACCTAATTTGATTTGAAGGAAAGGAATAGGACTTGGTTTCCTTGAGTGAAATGAAAGAAAATCTCTTTGAGAAATGGGAGCAGAAATTTAGGCCAAGGAGGAGGAAGAAAGAAAGCTTTTGGTGCTCCTAAAACTAGAATTTGTGTAAGTTATGAGCAAGGCTTCCAAGGCTCCTCAAGTAAGCATATTTATAGAGGAATTCAAGCTCATGTATGACAAGAGGAGGAGGCATAATTTTCGGATTTTTCATAGGGAACAAAGGGAGGAAAATCATTTCTTTTTTAAGGCATGTTTTATGCCATGTTTTAGGGAATTTTTTGGCATTTTGTTTTAGTGCATTATCTTGCAATAATTCTAATGATTATGACTGAATTATTTCGTGCATTACAGCCTCATGGAAGAAACTAGAGGAACAAGTTCAGCTCCTGAAAGCCTCAATGTGATTCACGAACGCTTCCTTTTCTTTGAAGATGAGATGGAAAGAAAAATAGAGGGAGTGAGAAACTTATAAAAAGAATCTCGTAGGGTACTCACCTCATGATGCATTGTGTCATCATCATCGTCCCCAGGAACCTGGAGTTATTATGAAATAGTGAGCATGCTAAGATTGATTTATTAAGTTTGAAAATATACTTCCTAAGGTTCGTCGATTTTAATCATGCGTCTTATAATGTATCATAAACTTAACATGTCATGTTTATAATGAACTTTTCCTTTCATATATAATAACATAGTTATGCATAAAATCACATCATATTCCTCATCATCATTTCATAATACTATGCATAGCAGAACATCATATTTCTCATCATCATTTTATAAATACTATGCATAGCAGAACATCATATTCACATAATGCATTTACTTAGTTTCTTAGGTGACTTAAAGTTACTTTCATCATCATTTTCCTAGGCCACCCTATACTCCACCTTTTGGGAGTAATATAGGTTATGAGCTCATACCTTGCTAGTCGTCATCAGCACATACTTATCCCTTTTGATAAGTAAAAATTCCGTCTCTATCCTTTTGAGAGAACGGACTAGGGGCAAGAATCACCTTTCACCGCCTATAGTTTGACGGGTCCAAAGGATCATTTCTCAGGATCACCTTTCACCACCTATAGTTGATGGGTCCAAAGGGTCATTTCCTCATATATTTTGAGTCACCTTTAAGTCTTTGCATGTTATATCATAATACAATTCTCAATTCATAATCATTTATAACATTTTCTCGTTTATAGTCTTATTCTAGAATAATATATATACCAATTGTAATCATGCATCTGGGAGATTCCCAGGAAAGAGAGGTGGGTCACAAATGGACACGCTTAAATACAAAGTTTCCTAGCCAGAACCTTTCCAAATTACACTTACAGTCAGTACACTTTCTTCCAGGTAACAAAGAATATTTCTTTATTTCATACGTAAGTATTCTCATTGTTTGCAATAGCAACTATAACATGCAAGCCATGAAATCATTTAATATTATCAAATACTTAATAAGCATAAAATCTCTACATAGACTTATCATTTAAAACATCAAGGAGGCATCATCATCAATTCTTACCAAAAGCAGTCAACCGAAACTCTAGAATCGGGCAACCTCAATTATTGAACTAATTAATTATGCATCTAAGGGATTCATTACCATCATTACCATTAATTATAAGCCTTAGGAACATTAGCCAGACAACCTCCGCTAAGGATTTGGCCGAAATCACAGCCTTCCACATGGTCAATTAGGGATTTGACTAACTGACGGGGCTTACTCCCTTGTGATCCACCCTCTTCATGTAACGGGGACAAAGGGAGTAAGGTGCGAGAAGGCATGGACAAGGAGCGGCTCCTGCCTCCAGCGGAGGGGTACATGAATGAACCGATTACACACTCGAATGAGAGGATCCTGAGTCTGTATAGGTATGGGACTATGGTTTAAGGAGGGCTTATATGAATTGATTGGTACTACCTATGCCACAAAGATGCATCTTTCTTGGTAGCCCATCAGAAGAACTCCAGTTAAGCGTGCTTAACTTGGGGTAATTTTGGATGGGTGACCTCCTGGAAGTTTTCCCAGGAAACGTGTGAATGAGGACAAAGCACGCTGAAAGACCAATGTTGGTTTGTAGGGACAGTGGACAATCCATAAAGCAGGGGATGTTACAAATGGTCTCAGAGCCTGCACCTCCCAGGACGGTGTGGTTCGGGACGAATTAGCGGAAGTGGTGGGCATGTACGCCGGGGACAAGGCAGGGAATGATCGCGTGCAGAAGGCACGGACGGAGCGGCTTGCCTCCAGCGGAGGGTACATGAATGAACCGATTACACACTCGAATGAGAGGATCATCTGAGTCTCTATAGGTATGGGACTATAAAGTTAAGGAGGGCTTATATGAATTGATTGGTACTACCTATGCCATAAAGATGCATTTTTCTTTCGGTAGCCCATCATGAAATAACTTCACGGTTAAGCGTGCTTGACTTGGGGTAATTTTGGATGGGTGACGTCGTGGAAAGTTTTCCAGGAAGCGTGTGAGTGAGGACAAAGCACGCTGAAAAGACCAGTGTTGGTTTGTAGGGAAGTCGACAATCCATAAAGCGCGGGATGTTAAGTAAAATTACCATTTTGTCCCTTCTTTGTAGTTTTGCGAATTTTGAGATTTTTGATTTGTAGAGCGAAACCTAAGCAATACTAGGCTCAAATTAAAGGTTATTAGATTCTAATTATTAATCTAGAGTCAAAATTATTTATTTAGGTGATTAGAACCTAAAATTGCTTAAAAACACCCAAATTGCTTACTAATTCACCTAAGCCCTTAATTGCAAATTCTCTAATTTGCAAAGATACCTACCTACACCTAAATAATGCATGGAACACACAAATTTCTCCTCCTTGGGCTGTAATGGACGAAATTATTGATGCCATTATGCATCAGAATAATTGCCCAAAGATACACAAAAACAAAATGCCAAAATGTCACCATGAGACATAATTCCCTAAATTCATACAACTTGTCTTGAATCCATGTTTTCCTCCCTTTGTTCCCCATGAAAATCCATTAGCCTTCCTCCTTCATTTGTCCATTTATGAGATTCAAAATCTCTATAAATAGGCATGCTTGAAGAGGTGTTAGAAGCCTTTGATCATAACTTACATAATTCTAGTTCTTAGGAGCACCAAAAGCTTTCTTTCTTGCTCCTCCTTGGCCGAATTCTCTCTTTAGTTTTTCAAAGAGATTTTCTTCCATTTCACTCAAAGAAACCAAGTTCTCTTCCTTTCCTTCAAATCAGATTAGGTAGGGAGTTGTTTCTAAGTTCATTTTATGCTATGACAAGTTATGTTTCTAGCTCAAAAATGATGATTTCATGGACTTTCTTCTAGCTTTCAATTTCGGTTTGTTTCCCCTTTTTTTTAAAAACATTTCTGCCTTATGGCCTAGATTATGATGAGACCATGGTTTGATGATGAGGTTCTTGAGTGTTGGTTGCAAAGCCTTCACAAATTAGACCTCTAAAACTTGAAGGTTTCACTAGTTTTTAAAACTTTACAATTTCGATTTTTATTTCCTTATTTTCTTTAATGATTTCGGCCAAATGGCCTAAGAAGGAATATGATGATAGCTTGATGATGAGGACCTTGAGTGTTGGTTGTAAATCCATCACAAGTTAGGCCTTTAAAGCTTGAAAATTCCACTTGATGCAAAACTTTAAAGAATGACGTTTTTATGATGTAAATATAAAGATCTTGAGTTTAGAACATGAAAGATGTATTTTTCACTTTGTCTTGCTAAGATATATATATTGGGTTGAATTTATATTTCTCTAAAGTCTTGGAAGAGCTCTAGTAAAGAAATAGAAGGAACTTGCATCCATGTTTAAGTTTATGCCTTGCATAACCATGTTTACTTTTAATGTCATCACTAAATTCTCAAGAATAAATAAATGAACTTGCATATCTCATGTTTAAATTTCCAAGCTTGCATTTCATGTTTATATTTCAAGTTGTCACTTAATCTTCAAAGATAATAAAGAGGATGCATCTCATATTTATTTTATGCTCTCACTTTATTTTATAATGGTTAAAAGAATCAACGCATGACATGTTTATTTTATGTCATCACCTAAAGATCCTAGAGCTCAAAGACTTGCCCAAGTATCACAAGCAAAGTTTGAAAATGGTAGTATCACTTTCAATTTCCTTAAGATTATTGGAGTTAAAGAATTCATTCTTTAAGAAGTCTTGAGTTTGGAGCTTAATAAGATGTAATAAGAATTCTTCTCCCTTCACCGGTCCAGTGCGACTACCACCACTCCGGTTTCTTAAGATTTCTTCTCCCTCCACTTGGTTCTATGGACTACCGCCTTCAGTTCTTGCATCATGTTTATATTTCAAGCTCTTGCATCATGTTTAATTTTCAAGTCATCACCTTAAATCTTAAAGATAAAGAAATGGATTTGCAAATCATGTTTATAATTCCAAGTTATCACCTTATAATGACAAGATTAAAATGAGGTTGCATAGCATGTTTATGATTCTAAGATATCACATAAATCTCTTAAGATCAAGACTTGTTCCTTTTATCTTAAGAGAAAATTCTAATCATGAATATTCTTTCAATGTATAAATCAGCCTCATGATTATGTAGGCTTAAAGTCTTATAATTTCTTTAAAGTTTAACAAAAAGAATTAGTTACTAAAGGAGTTTTGAAGCTTTGCAAAAATTATACGGGAAACTAGTACTTTATGTATACTTGAAATGTGGTTTTATGCAATTATATGAGGTTCATGATTCGGCTACCTATCTGAGTTTAGTACTACTGTATGATGATGTTTTAATATGTTCAAAGTTGTGATGATTATGATTTATTACTAAGAGAACAATTCTATGCATGTTAGAAATAAAACTAGCTTCCAGAAAAACCGTAAAAGCAAGATTTCTAGAACTCTAGAGAATGAAATTTGTGCATTCTGTCAGAACCTTTAGCAGCCCTAAGAACCAAGTACTATTGTGTTTATATAAGGGAGAATGATTCATAATTGGTTTAGTAATTGATTTTAGCACCATAAGGAAAGCGGAATGAGAAAGGGTTAAAAATGCAACTTCTAGCACACCGTGAAGCCTTAAATATAACTTGCTGCCTATGTTGTCCCATATAGTTTAATAATGTTCTTAAGGCTTATAATTAATGGTAATGATGATAATGAATCCTTTAGATGCATGATTAATTAGTGTGATAATTGAGGTTACCCGATTTTAAAGTTTCGGATGTTTAAGATTTTGGTAAGAATTTATGATGATAGTTCTTTGAAGTTTGAAATGATAAGTCTATGAATTGATTTGATGCTTATTAATTATTTGATATTATTGAATGATTCCGGGCTTGCATGTTATAGTTACTGTTGTAAACAATGAGAATGCTTATGCATGAAATAATGAAATATTCTTTATTATTTAAAAATTTACCCTTGTTGTTGGAAGAAAGTATATTACTAAAAGTGTAATTTGGAAAGGTTCTGCTAGGAAAGACTTGGTATTTAAGCGTATCCATTTGTGACCCACCTCTCTTTCCTGGAATCTCTCGATGCATGATTACAGTTGGTATATATATTATTCCAAAATAAGACTATAAACGAGAAAATGTTATAAATGATTATGAATTGAGAATTGTATTATGATATAACATGCAAAGACTTAAAGGTGACTCAAAATATATGAAGAAATGACCCTTTGGACCCATCAGACTATAGGTGGTGAAAAGGTGATCCTAAGAAAATGATCCTTTGGACTCGTCAAACTATAGGCGGTGAAAAGGTGATTCTTGGCCCTAGTCCGTTCTCTCAAAAGGGTAGAGACAAAATTTTTTACTTATCAAAAGGGATAAGTATGTGCTGGTGACGACTAGCAAGGTATGAACTCATAACCTAGATTACTCCCAAAAGGATGGAGTATAGGGTGGCCCAGGAAAATGATGATGAAAGTAACTTTAAGTCACCTAAGGAATTAAGTAACGTATTATGTGAATATGATGTTCTTCTATGCATAGTATTTATGAGATGATGATGAGAAATATGATGTTGTTCTATGCATGGTATTTATGATATGATGATGAGGAATATGATGTGGTCTTATGCATAACTATGTTATTATATGTGAAAGGAAAAGTTCATTATAAACATGACATGCTAAGTTTATGATGCATTATAAGACGCATGATTAAAACCGACGAACCTTGATAAAGTATATTTTTGAACTTAATAAATCAATCTTAGCATGCTCACTACTTCATAATGAAACTCGAGGTTCCTAGGGATGATGATGATGACACAATGCATCATGAGGTGAGTACCTAGTAAGTTAAACGTTAGGTCATCTCTTAATTGTACATGTTCTGGCTCTAGTACATGACTTGGGTTAGAATGATATTTCCTTACTGGAGACATGGAAAACATCATGAAGGTTGGACAGACTTGGGGGTAGGGCTATAGGCTCCAGATCCTATTTTGCTAAGGATTTCAAACGGACCAAGAAATCTGGGCTCAATTTCTTTACTTTCATTGCTCGGCCTATGCCTGTGGTGGGGGTGATTCTAGGAACACATGGTCCCTTCTTGAAAATCTAGCGATTTCGCCGCTTGTCGCATAGTTTTTTTGTCGACTTTGAGCAATGAGAATCTTATCCCTAATCTTCTTGATTTGTTTCGTCGTTTCCCTCACAATATCCGGTCCAAGTAAACTTTGGTCTCCGGGCTCATACAAACATAGAGGTGATTGATACTTCCGTCCAGAGGGCCTCGTATGGTGCCATACCGATACTTGCATGATAACTGTTGTTATATGCAAATTAACAGTGGAGGTACTTATCCCAACTCCCTCTTTGATCTAAAACACATGCCCTCAACATGTCCTCCAAAGTTTGGATAGTTCTTTCAGATTGACCGTCGTTTGGGGTGATAAGCCGGTCACAAGCTTTGAACTAAACGCCTTCTGAAAAGCTCCCCAAAATCGTGACATAAATCGCGGATCCCGAGATTATTCGACGGTACTCCATGTAATCTTACTATCTCCTGAATATATAATTGTGCTAACCTATCCAAGGAATAAGTCACCTTAATAGGTAAAAAGTAGGCTGATTTAGTCAACCGATCCACAATTACCCATATGGCATCATGATTTGCTTGGGTCCTCGGTAGTCCAGTTACGAAGTCCATGGAGACACTATCCCACTTCCATTCGGGGATTGACAAAGGTTGCAACGTTCCGGAAGGTTTTTGGTGTTCAATATTCACCTTTTGACACACCAAGCACTTACTCACCCATGTGCACACATCCTTTTTCAATCCTGGCCACCAAAACATCTTCTTCAAATCTTGATACATCTTGGTTGCACGGATGAAGGGTAAAATGGCTTTTATGGGCTTCCTCCAAAATATCATTTCGGAGGTCACCACTAGGTACACATATACGACCTTCAAACCTCCACAAACTATTATTCCCTTGGGTAAAATCTTTCAACTTATCAGCTCTTCCGCTTCTAAGGTCTCTTGAAATTCCGTATCTTCCGTTTGGGCTTGAGTAATTCTTTCCTTGAATTCACTCGTCACACTAAGATGGCAAGCTCTTATGCCCTTAGTGGTCAAGGTCATCTCTAGGTTTAGGTCTCTAAACCTAAATTAACTCAACCTCCTTCACCATCAAACGGGATACTTGTAAGGATTTCCTACTTAGGGCATCAGCTACAACGTTAGCTTTGCCTGGATGATAGTTTAACCTGAAATCATAATCTTTTAAGAACTCCATCCACCTTCTTTGCCTCATGTTTAGCTCTTTTTGATCAAAGAGATATTTCAAACTCTTGTGATCGGAGAACACCTCAAACTTAACGCCATATAAATGGTGTGTCCAAATCTTAGAGCAAACACGACGGTGGCTTATTCAAGGTCATGGCTAGGGTAATTTGCCTCATGTGGCTTGAGTTGCCTCGACGCATAGGCCACCACTATGAAATAATGAAATATTCTTTGTTATTTAAAAATTTACCCTTGTTGCTGGAAGAAAGTATATTCCTAAAAGTGTAATTTGGAAAGGTTCTGGCTAGGAAAGACTTGGTATTTAAGCGTGTCCATTTGTGACCCACCTCTCTTTCCTGGGAATCTTCCGGATGCATGATTACAGTTGGTATATATATTATTCCAGAATAAGACTATAAACGAGAAAATGTTATAAATGATTATGAATTGAGAATTGTATTATGATATAACATGCAAAGACTTAAAGGTGACTCAAAACATATGAGGAAATGACCTTTTGGACCCATCAGACTATAGGTGGTGAAAAGGTGATCCTGAGAAAATGATCCTTTGGACCCGTCAAACTATAGGCGGTGAAAAGGTGATTCTTGCCCCTAGTACATTCTCTCAAAAGGGTATAGACGGAATTTGTACTTATCAAAAGGAATAAGTATGTGCTGGTGACGACTAGCAAGGTATGAGCTCATAACCTAGATTACTCCCAAAAGGGTGGAGTAGGGTGGCCCAGGAAAATGATGATGAAAGTAACTTTAAGTCACCTAAGGAATTAAGTAACGTATTATGTGATTATGATGTTCTTCTATGCATAGTATTTATGAGATGATGATGAGAAGTATGATGTTCTTCTATGCATAGTATTTATGATCTGATGATGAGGAATATGATGTGCTCTTATGCATAACTATGTTATTATATGTGAAAGGAAAAGTTCATTATAAACATGACATGTTAAGTTTATGATGCATTATAAGACGCATGATAAAACGACGAACCTCGATAAAGTATATTTTCGAACTTAATAAATCAATCTTAGCATGCTCACTATTTCATAATGAAACTCGAGGTTCCTGGGGACAATGATGATGACACAATGCATCATGAGGTGAGTACCCCTGAGATTCTTTTTATAAGTTTCTCACTCCCTCTATTTTTCTTTCCATCTCGTCTTCAGAAACGAAGGAAACGTTCGTGAATCACATTGAGGCCTTCACCTGGTAGCTGAACTTGATCCCTATTTTCACTCGTATATTTCAAATATCTATCCCTATCCTTGGAGTGTTATTACTAGGTGCCATTAATGGATGTCCTTCCATCCATATATTATTTGTTTTGTTAGATTGCCTACACCTAGTCTTATTTGTTGGTAGGCAAACTATCTATGTGTTATGTAATTATGGATGTTATATGATGAAGCCAATATGATGTGTTTTGTTCCATCCTCAAGGGGATGTTCTGAGGATAATAGGGGATTGTTTGTGTTATGTGTGTTAATAGAGGAGAAGAATCCTAATTTTGAGTTCGACGCGAAATGACCAAAACGCCTCTACGGCGTTTTAATTCAATTTGCGTCCAAGCCCGAACCTCACTAAAATGTTTTAAAACATGTTTTTAAGCTATGATTAACCATTAGTTAAGCTCGAGTGGTCTCGGGCAATTTTTAAGTAAAATTACCATTTTGTCCCTCTCTTGTGGTCTTGCGAATTTTGAGATTTTTGATTCGTATAGCAAAACATAAGCAATATTAGGCTCAAATTAAAGGTTATTAGATTCTAATTATTAATCTAGAGTCAAAATTATTTATTTAGATTGATTAGAACTTAAAATTTCTTAAAAACACTCAAATTGCTTACTAATTCACCTAAGCCCTTAATTGTAAATTCTCTAATTTGCAAAGATACCTACCTACACCCACATAATACATGGAACACACAAATTTTATCCTCCTTGGGCTGTAATGCACGAAATTTTGGTCCATAATGCATCAGAAAATTTGTCAAAGAATTCACAAAAACCAAGGTATGAAAACAAGGAACCATGAAAACATGATTCCATATTTTAAGCCACCAAACAAGATGATTTTTCTTCCTTGTTTCCTCCTCAAATTTGGTCAGACTTTCCTCCTTTTCTTGTCCATTCATGAGCTCCAAAATCTCTATAAATAGGCATGATAAAGGAGTCTTAGAAGCCTTGCTCATAATTGCACAATTTCAAGTTTTTCCAAAGCTCAAAAACTTTCTTTCTTCCTTCCCCTTGGTCGAAATTCTTTCTTCAACTTTTCAAGGAGATTTTCTGTCATTTCACTCAAAGAAACCAAGTTCTCTTCCTTTCCTTCAAACCAAATTAGGTAGGGAGTTGTCTTTAAGCTTATTTCCATGTTTTGCTAAGTGTTGTTCTTGGTTCAAAATGATGATTTCATGAACTTTCTCTAGCTTTTCTAATTGGTTTTTCTTTAAATATTTCGGCCATAAGGCCTATATGGGGATATGATGATAGCTTGATGATGAGGACCTTGAGTGTTGGTTGTAAATCCATCACAAGTTAGGCCTCTAAAGCTTGAAAATTCCACTTGATGCAAAACTTTAAAGAATGATGTTTTTATGATGTAAAAATAAAGATCTTGAGTTTAGAACTTGAAAGATGTATTTTTCACTTTGTCTTGCTAAGACATATATATTGGGTTGATATTATATGTCCCTAAAAGTCTTGGAGGAGCTCTAGTAAAGAATAAATGTGTAACGCCCCAACTTTTACTGTCATTTAGAAATTACCGAATTAAAGACCCTTCCTTGGTCCTGCGGCTTGGGATTGGGGGTTGACGGGTTCCTCTCTATGCATTCTCGAGAATAGTGGCCTGGCTTTCACACCGGTAGCAAACATTTGTTCGGCTCGACATGGCATGCTTCCATGATTCTTGCCACACTTGGGACATTCCGTGGATGGTGGGGGTCGTGGAACCTGGACCTCTTTGTGGTGCTTTCCCCTTGTTGTTGTTATTGTTGTTGCGATTGTTGTTGGGGTTATTATAGCGGTTGTTGTTGTTCAGCCTTCCTTGTTGAAAGTTCCTTTGTGGCCCTTGTGGTCTTGATTGAGCTGAAATGGGGTTCGGTTCTTTCTTGACTGCTGACCTTAGCCTCAACTTCCTGGTGATATTATTGGACTTTGAGGTGCTCAGCTTCTCTGCCCTTCTTCAATGATGCGGCATTTGTTAACTAGGGTAGAGAAATCCCTAATCTCCAAATGCGCAACTGCCACATTAAGCTCTTCCTTTAACCTTGACTCGTATTTAATGCATTTCCAATACTCGTCGGGTTACTCTGATACATCCTTGAGAACTTAATAAGTTCTTCAAATGGGCAGTGTCCTGGGCCACATTCATATTTCCTTGGACAAGCTGCATGAACTCAATGTCCTTGGCATTTTTGACCGACTGGGAAATACTTCTCATAAAAATGGACCTTAAATAGTTCCTAATCAATGTCCATGTCGGTCGCCTCAGGAGCCTTCGGCACCTGTCCACCAAAAGGGCATCACCCTCGAATTTTTAAATAACAGAGATTATTTCTTTATTTCATGCATAAGCATTTTCATTGTTTGCAACAGCAACTATAACATGCAAGCTAGGGAATCATTCAATGGCATCAAATACTTAATAAGCATCAAATCACTTTATAGACTTATCACTTAAAACATCAAAGAGGCATCATCATACATTGGTAATAAACTCAGATTAGTGGCTGAATCATGAACCTATCATAATCACATTTTAAGTGTACATGGAATACTAGTTTCTTGTAAAGTCTTTGCAAGGCCTCAAATTTCTTTTAGAAACTAATTCTTTTTGCTAAACTTGAAAGAATCTTCATGATTAAAATTCTCACTTAAGATAAAAGGAGCAAGTCTTGATCTTAAGAGATTTATGTGATATCTTAGAATCATAAACATGCTATGCAAGCTCATTTTAATCTTGTCATTATAAGGTGATAACTTGGAATTATAAACATGATATGCAAATCCATTTCTTTATCTTTAAGATTTAAAGTGATGACTTGAAAATTAAACATGATGCAAGAGCTTGAAATATAAACATTATGCAAGAAACTGGAGCGGCGGTAGTCCGCAGGACCAGTGGAGGGAGAAGAAGAAACCGGAGCGGCGGAATCCGCATTGGACCAGTGGAGGGAGAAGAGAATTATTATTACATCTTTTTAAGCTCCAATCTCAAGACTTCTTAAAGAATCAATTCTTTAACTCCAATAATCTTATTTCTTTGCTTGTGATACTTGGGCAAGTCTTTGAGCTCTAGGATCTTTAGGTGATGACATAAAAATAAACATGTCATGCGTTGATTCTTTTAGCCATTATAAAATAAAGTGAGAACATAAAATAAATATTAGATGCAACTTCTTTATTATCTTTAGAGATTAAGTGACAACATGAAATGCAAACTTGGAAGTTTAAACATGAGTATGCAAGTCCATTTATTCATTCTTGAAATTTTAGTGATGATATAGAAAGTAAACATGATTATGCAAAGCATAAACTTAAACATGGATGCAAGTTCATCTGATTTCTTTACTAGAGCTCTTCAAGGCTTTATAGAAATACAAATTCAATCCAATATATATATCTTAGCAAGACAAAGTGAGAAATACATCTTTCAAGTTCTA
This sequence comes from Dalbergia oliveri, assembly GCA_030441495.1. Taxonomy (NCBI): domain Eukaryota; kingdom Viridiplantae; phylum Streptophyta; class Magnoliopsida; order Fabales; family Fabaceae; genus Dalbergia; species Dalbergia oliveri. The sequence continues at coordinate 5,208,733 of JAMLFY010000019.1, read as the reverse complement.
AACTCAAGATCATAAAAACATCATAAAAATATTATTCTTTAAAGTTTTGCATCAAGTGGAACTTTCAAGCTTTAGAGGCCTAACTTGTGATGGATTCACAACCCACCCTTAAGGTCCTCATCATCAAGCCATCATCTTAGTCCCACCTAGGCCATATGGCCGAATTGTTCAAAGAAAATGGAAGAAGAAAACCAAATGGAAAAACTAGATAAAATCCATGAAATCATCATTTTGAACCAAGAACAACACTTAGCAAAGCATAGAAATAAACTTAAAAACAACTCCCAAGGAGGAGGAAGAAAGAAAGCTTTTGGTGCTCCTAAAACTAGAATTTGTGTAAGTTATAAGCAAGGCTTCCAAGGCTCTTCAAGTAAGCATATTTATAGAGGAATTCAAGCTCATGTATGACAAGAGGAGGAGGATAATTTTTGGATTTTTCATGGGGAACAAAGGGAGGAAAATCATTTCTTGTTTAAGGCATGTTTTATGCCATGTTTTAGGGAATTTTTTGGCATTTTGTTTTAGTGCATTATCTTGCAATAATTCTAATATTATGGCTGAATTATTTCATGCATTACAGCCTCATGGAAGAGGGTTTTGTGTGTTCCATATATTATTTAGGTGTAGGCAAGGTATTCATGCAATTTAGAGAATTTACGGTTAAGGGCTTAGGTGAATTAGTAAGCAATTTGAGTGTTTTAAAGCAATTTTAAGTTCTAATCAATTTAAATAAATAATTTTGACTCTAGTGATATAGACTTTGAGCAAAGTATCGATTAGATACCAATAGTAAGGAATTATCCCGAAGTATTTCCAAATGATACCAGAGTTTCCTCCAAGAGAGAGATAGAGTTTTCCATAGAATTGCTTCGGTGAGGTCCCATATCCATAGCCCTATACAGGATGTCTCCATTAGATTGACCAGTTGAAAGCCCAATTAGAGGATTTATTGGAGAAAAGTTTGTCAGGCCTAGTGCGTCACCTTAGGGAGCCCCTGTGTTGTTTGTGAAGAAAAGGATGGGAGTATGAGGATGTGTGTTGACTATAGGCAATTGAATAAAATGACGGTGAAGAACAAATACCCTTTGCCTAGGATAAATGACTTGATGGACTAGCTTAAAGGTGCAACTGTGTTTTCTAAGATTGATTTGAGGTCCGGTTACCACCAGATTAGGGTGAGAGATGAAGATATACCGAAAACGGCCTTTCGCACTCGATATGGCCATTTCGAGTTTGAGTAATGTCCTTTGGATTAACCAATGCTCCAGCAATTTTCATGGATTACATGAATAGGATCTTTAGACCCTATTTAGATTAGTTCGTGGTTGTCTTCATAGATGATATTCTCATCTACTCTAAGACCCACGAGGAGCATGAATGCCACCTAACCATAGTCCTGGAAATCCTGAAGGAAAAGAAACTATATGCCAAGCTTTCTAAGTGTGAATTCTGGTTGGATGAGGTGAAATTTTTAGGGCATGTAGTATCTAAGAGAGGAATTGCTGTAGATCCTAGTAAGGTCGAAACGGTCGTGAATTGGGAACGACCAACCACGGTAACTGAAGTAAGGAGCTTTTTGGGTTTAGCCAGTTATTATCGTCGATTTATCAAGGGATTTTCCTAGATTTCCCTACCTGACCAAGCTGACTAGGAAGAACACCCTTTTTCATGGACCTCGAAGTGTGAAAAGAGCTTTCAAGAGCTAAAACACAAGCTAACCTCAACCCCTTTTGGTATCACCCGACCCAACGTGCCTTTCGAAGTATCCTGTGATGCTTCAAGGAAGGGTTTGGGTTGTGTACTGATGCAAGATAGGCAAGTGGTGGCCTATGCGTCGAGGCAACTCAAGCCACATGAGGCAAATTACCCTACCCATGACCTTGAATTAGTCGCCGTCATGTTTCCTCCGAAGATTTGGAGACACCATTTATATGGCGTTAAGTTTGAGGTGTTCTCCGATCACAAGAGTTTGAAATATCTCTTTGATCAAAAAGAGCTAAACATGAGGCAAAGAAGGTGGATGGAGTTCTTAAAAGATTATGATTTCGGGTTAAACTATCATCCAGGCAAAGCTAACATTGTAGCCGATGCCCTAAGTAGGAAATCCTTACAAGTATCCCGTTTGATGGTGAAGGAGGTTGAGTTAATTGAGCAGTTTAGAGGCCTAAACCTAGGGATGACCTTGACCACTAAGGACATAAGAGCTTGCCATCTTAGTATGACGAGTGAATTCAAGGAAAGAATTGCTCAAGCCCAAATGGAAGATACGGAATTTCAAGGGACCTTAGAACCAGGAGGCTGATAAGTTGAAAGGTTTTACCCAAGGGAATGATAGTTTGTGGAGGTTTGAAGGTCGTATATGTGTACCTGCTAGTGGTGACCTCGAAAGGATATTTTGGAGGAAGCCCATAAGAGCCATTTTACCCTTCATCCGTGCAACCAAGATGTAACAAGATTTGAAGAAGATGTTTTGTGGCCAAGATTGAAGAAGGATGTGTGCACATGGGTGAGTAAGTGCTTGGTGTGTCAAAAGGTGAAGATTGAACACCAAAAACCTTCCGAATGTTGCAACCTTTGTCAATCCCCGAATGGAAGTGGGATAGTGTCTCCATGGACTTTGTAACTGGACTACGAGAACCCAAGCAAATCATGACGCCATATGGGTAATTGTGGAGTTGACTAAATTAGCCCACTTTTTACCTATTAAGGTGACTTATTCCTTGGATAGGTTAGCACGTTATATATTCAGGAGATAGTAAGATTACATGGAGTACCATCGATGATAATCTTGATCGGGATCCGCGATTACGTCATGATTTTGGGGAGCTTTCAGAAGGCGTTTGGTTCAAGCTCTGTCTGAGCACGGCTTCGCCCCAACGGACGGTCAATCTGAAAGAACTATCCAAACTTTGGAGGACATGTTGAGGGCATGTGTTTTAGATCAAGAGGGAGTTGGGATAAGTACCTCCACTTATTGAATTTGCATATAACAATAGTTATCATGCAAGTATCGGTATGGCACCATACGAGGCTTCACGTGTTAGAAGTTGCATTTTTAACCCTTCTCATTACCAGCTTTCCTTATGGTGCTAAAATCAATTACTAAACCAATTATGAATCATTCTCCCTTATATAAACACAATAGTACTTGGTTCTTAGGGCTGCTAAAGGTTCTGGATAGAACGCACACATTTCATTCTCTAGAGTTCTAGAAATCTTGCTTTTACGGTTTTTCTGGGAAGCTAGTTTTATTTCTAACATGCATAGAATCGTTCTCTTAGCAATAAATCATAATCATCACAACTTTGAACATATTAAACCATCATCATCAGGAGTACTAAACTCAATAGGTAGCCGAATCATGAACCTCATATAATTGCATAAAACCACATTTCAAGTATACATAAAGTACTAGTTTCCCGTATAATTTTTGCAAAGCTTCAAAACTCCTTTAGTAAATCCATCACAAGTTGCCCATCTTCTTTGGTTCGTCCCGAACCACATCGTATTGGGAGAGGTGCAGGCTCTGATAACATTTGTAATGCCCGGGACGAGGAGGGAGTGATCGTCCGAGAGGCACGAGACAAGGAGCGGCTGCCTCCAAGCGAGGGTACATGAATGAACCGATTACACACCTGAATGAGAGGGATCTAGTTGTATAGGTATGGGACTATACAGTTAAGGAAGGTTTATATGAATTGATTGGTACTACCTATGCCACAAAGATGCATCTTTCTTCGGAGCCCATACGAAGAACTCTACAAGTTAAGCGTGCTTGACTTAAGTAATTTGAGTGTTTTTAAGAAATTTTAAGTTCTAATCAATCTAAATAAATAATTTTGACTCTAGATTAATAATTAGAATCTAATAACCTTTAATTTGAGCCTAATATTGCTTATGTTTTGCTATACGAATCAAAAATCTCAAAATTCGCAAAACTATAAAGGGACAAAATGGTAATTTTACTTAAAAATTGCCCAAGGCCACCCAAGCTTAACCAATGGACAATCATAACTTAAAAACATGTTTTAAAACATTTTAGTGAGGTTCGGGAAGTTGGCATGCAATGAAGTTAAAACCGTAGGGGCGTTTTGGTCATTTTGCGCGTCGAAACTCAAAATTGAGATTCTTCTCCTCTATTAACACACATAACACAAACAATACCCTATTATCCTTAGAACATCCCCTTGAGGACGGCCGGGCCCACGATCCTCATTTATGAGTAAAATAACCTAAGGGCATTTTGGTCATTTTACACGTCCAGAAATTCGAGGCTTGCGACTCTTGCAAGAATCGCTCATAACCTCTTTTCTAATGTTATATTCCTCTATTGAGGATTGTTCGGTTCGAATTTATATAAGAATTACCTAGGGTAATTCGGTAATTTCTAAATGACAGTAAAAGTTGGGGTGTTACAATATGCATAAATACCAATGTACATAAATCATGTAAAGTCAAATGCAAAAGTAGTAGTGATCGTGCGTTTTCTCTTATAAGCATGGAATTCAATTCAGTGCATTTCTTTTCATCAACATAGGGAAGACATAAATCTATACCAAGTGGTATCTATAGTGGACAACTGCACAATGGCAATAGACTACTTATTAGGACATGAGTTCATTCCTATACGTGATCATTAGACTTCATTTTTTCTTTTTTCTGAATCTCACACAATTCTATTCCTAACTGATACGTCTACCGACTCAAAATATCTCTAGGGAAGTCCTTATTTGTGTCTTCCCTTTTTAACCAACATAAGTCTTGTCTCTATTTTTCCCATATGTTAGAACATGCACAATTGAACTTCTTACTTGCTCTTTTGTCACATATATTCAATTATCATCTTCTGTTTTTACCAATGCATGCTCCAAGTCACATATAAATGTTTATTTACAATGTAATTCTCATCCATTCCTCATAAATGAATCTTTAAATAATATAGCATGCATTTATACTCATCAAACTTGTGTCAAAAGTCATTTATTTCCAAATCAAGAATTTAGTTTATTTCCATATGGATAGATTTTTCACTCAAATAGCAAGACTTATTTTGCATACCAAATATCCAATTCCAAGTCCACAAAAATTCTGCATCAATGTGTCTCCAAAGTCTTGTAAAATTTTTAGAGTAAGAATCATTCTCTAACTATATTAACAGAATTCTACAAATTTGGCGATTAGAGACCACTTAATCGTAGCTCATAACTAGAATTTCATAATTTTAAATCCTAGCAAATGATTGAATCAATTCAGAATAAAAATCATGATTGAACTTCAAGATGTTTCCAACACGCTGTAAAAATTTCAAAGGAAAAATCAATCATTTGCTATGGTAATAAAATTAGACAAATTTGCAACTTAGTTCCAATAGTTCAGGCAGCATAGTTACAATTTCGGTTCTTGATTTTTTTAAAGCAGTATAAATGAAAAACAGAGCTCAAGAAAATTTGTGGACTAGCCTAGAATGTTAACTTCAACATATATTTTTTCTAGATTATAAAAATACCTACAACACCCTCAGAAAATTCATGATCATTCCTAGCCTATAAGAAACTGAATTTCCAACAAGCATGGTTAACACTTCTTTAGCAAAATATGAATTTTTCCACCACACCAATACACTCCACCAATACAAATACACTTACGCCTATGTGTAATCATACATTAGAACTAAGAATATCAATTTTCAAACCATCAAAACCAGCAAGAAGTAGAATTTCATCAAGTAAGAAAACAAAACCCTACTTTGCAAACTTTAGAGCTTTATACTCTAAAGGTATTCCAAGGGACTCCAAATCAAGCCCAAAGACTTCTTTAGGCAATGAGGAAGTGAGGTATCAAGGTGAGGATTGATAAGGAATTTGATTTCAATCGGTAAGATTTGTAGATATTGTTGTGTGGAATAAGTTTAGTGAAGGAAATTGGAAGTTTTAACAACTCTAGGCTAAGGTTTTTGAGGTCGAAACTCAAGCTTGGAGCTCTTGAGAATGGAAATGGAGGCTGCCCTTTCTTCTTTATTCCGGCCGATTGTGTTTTGGCTTCTTGAAGAAGATTGAGTTTGTGTTGATCTTATAATTAATGAATGAATATTATATAGTATAATTGGATAATTCTTAATATAAGAAAGTAAAAGGATGGCTAGGATTAATTCTTGTAATTGAAGATTGAATCTTAGCCATTTATTTGATATAAATGGAAAAGCTCCTTCATTTTGTAGAGATTACTTGAGTATGGATTAGCTTTTGATGTTAGAAATTGCCCACCGAAATTTCACCAAACGGGTGAAACACCATACTCGGGTAATCAAATATTATGCGAAATTTAATTCTAAGTATAAAATTTTCATTTCTAACTATTTCTGACATTGTCCCTATGTTTTCTCAGTTTTGGGCGCCACTGGTCTCGAATCTAGGGTTTAGCTTTTCGACTGCAGTAGGCTGCAAAACACTATTCACTTTTTTTTCATTCATTGAGTCATTCTCATCATTACTACGTTTTAGAATATTGAGGTTCTCATTAATAAAGCCCCAATTAATTTTTGAATAAATTTAGGGTGTTACATTACCACCACCTCAAGAAAAATTTTGCTCTTAAAATTTCGTATCTGGAAACAACTCTGATGATCTTTCTTCAATTTGATTCTAATTCCTATGTATACTCTTCACACCCTGGTCACCCAAGCCACTTTTACTAGTTGCACAGATTTATTTCTAAGTTATGACTTCTCTATCAACGATCTACGAGAAGGGCTTGAAATGTTAAGTCATCCCTTAACTGTATGGATTCAGGTTCAATAATATCGTTTGGATCCGAATGATACTTTCTAAGTTGAGATACATGGAAGACATTATGAAGGTTGGGTAAATGCAGGGTAATGTTGTCTATAGGAGCTTACCCAATTCATCGAACAATAAAGGACCTATGAACCTGGGTGACAACTTTTTAACTCTTAGGGCTCTACCTACTCTAGTAGTGGGTGTAACCTTCAGGAATACATGTTCTCCCTCTTGAAACTCTAAAAGTTTCCTTTGAGTATCCGTATAACTCTTCTAATGAATCTGTGTTATGAGGATTTTACTCTTGATTTTTTGGATCTGGTTTGATTAACAAGATCGAGTCCCAACAATCTTGTTTCCCGAATTGTACCAACATAATGGAGATTGGTATTTTCTTCCATATAAAGCTTCACACGGGGCCATGCCAATACTAGTGTGATGACTATTATTATAAGTAAATTCAACCAATGGGAGTAACTTATCCTAACTTCCCTTCTACTCGATCACGCATGCCCTTAGCATATCTTCCAAGGTTTGTATGGTGCGTTCCTTGTTTGTCCATTAAGGGTGATAGGTAGTACTTAAGCAAAGTTTGGTCCCAAAGGCCTTTTGGAAAGCTCCCCAAAATCTAGAAGTAAATCTTGGGTCTCTCTCAGAAGAAGGAACACCATAAATCTACTGTTTCTTGAATGTACAAAGAAGCTAACTTATCCAAAGGATAACTAGCTTTGATGGGTAAGAAAGCAGACTTGGTTAATATATCCACTATAACCCACATAGCATCATGACCTGACAATGTCCTTGGCAAACCCATTACGAAGTCCATGGAGACACTTTTCCACTTCCATTCAGGGATTTCTAAGGGTTGTAGGGTCCTAGTTGGCTTTTGGTGTTCTATTTTAACTTTTTAACAAGTTAAACACCTTCTGACAAACTCTACTATGTCTTCTTCATCCCAAACAACCAAAACATTTTCTTGAGATTTATATACATTTTACTAGTCCCAAGGTATATGGTGAATTCATCCTTATGAGCATCCTCTAAGATCTCATTTATGAGATTGCCACTTACAGGTACACATACCCTATCCTTGTACCTCCATATACCTCGCTAGTCTTGACCAAATTCTTGGCAACTTCTTTGCATGAATGGATTTTAAAATCTCTTGAAACTCTAGATTTTCATGTTGTGCAGCCAAAATTTGTTCTTTGAACTCACTTGTTACTTTTATCTGACCTAACACAACACCTTGAGGGGTTACAGACATATCTAAACTAAGCTTCTTAAAGCTTTGTACTGGCTCCATTTCTTTAATCATTGACATGCTACACTTAAGGATTTCCCTGAGTGCATCGAAAACAATATTCACTTTGCCTGGATGGTAATTTTTTGAACTCATAATCCTTGAGGAACTCCATCCATCTCCTTTGCCTCATATTCAAACTCTTTCTGATCGAAAAGATATTTTAAGCTTTTGTGATAAGAGAAAACATTGAACTACACACTATAAGGATGATGTCACAGAGCAAAAACCATAGCCGCAAGTTCAAGGTCATGAGTTGGATAGTTTGCTTTGTAGGTTTAACTGTTGAGAAGCATAGGCAACTGTGTTTTGATTCTGCATTAGCACATATCCTAGACCCTTAGTAGAAGCATCATAGTAAACCTCAAAGGGTTCATGAAGATCGGATAGTACTAACACTGGTGCCATGGTCAGCTTTTGCTTCAACTCCTGGAAACTATTCTCATATTCCGATCCACTTGAATGAATGTTCTTCGGGTTAACTTAGTCAAAGGTAAGGGCTATTGAGAAAACTCATGATAAAATGCCTATAGTATCCAGCTAATCCTAGGAAACTTTGAATCTCCGTCACCGTTGTTGGTCATACCCAATGAAGTACTGATTCCACCTTACTGGATCTACGAAGATTCCCATCGTGATACCACATGACTTAGGAATCTAACCTCTTCCATCTAGAATTCACATTTTGATAACTTAGCATATAACTTTTGCTCCCTTAGCATTTGTAACACGACCTTAAGATGCTTTGCATGTTCTTCCTCGTTCTTGAATAGATAAGTATATCATCTATAAAGACAACTACAAATTTATACAAGGGTGGAGGATTCGATTCATATAATCCATTAACACAGCCAGAGCATAGGTTAGTCCAAAGACATCACGCTATACTCGTAATGTCCATATCGAGTTCTAAAGGCATTCTTGGGAATATCCTCATTCGAACTTGAATATGATGCTAACTTGATCTAAGATCAATATTTGAGAATACTTGCCCTCGTAATTGATCCATGAGGTCGTCAATTCTTGGCAAAGGGTATTTGTTCTTGATCGTCACCTTATTCAATTGCCTATAGTCCACAAAGCCTCATACCCCTATCCTTTTGCTTTACTAGAAGAATAAGGGCTCCCAGAGAGGCACTTGGTCTAATGAAATATTTCCCTAGTAGTTCTTCAATTTGTGACTTTAATTCTTTCAACTCCCAAGGTGACATCCTATAAAGAGTGATAAAGGGCATTTATGCCACCTATCTTGCTACCAAACCTTAGCTTTTTGCATGAGTTTTTCCTGAGTTATTGATGCAATTAATGAGGATTTTGATTTACTCCCCATTGTGTAATTTAAGTAGAATTATTGACTTTTGCATTGATTTTGGAATAAATTGTAATTATACTCTATTGCGTTTAACTTGTCTTTTTGAGTATGGTTTTGTATACAAGAGCTTTGGATAAGTGCAAAATGTCATGAACAAGGTTATAAATGTTTAATGCTATCCAACTTGACCTCCAGTTAGTATTTTCACAATAGCTGGGCCTACAGATGTCTGCTTTAGGTGATTTTGGTGGCGTTGGAAAGCTTATTCAAAGGGCTACAATCACTATTCTAGTGCCGAGGATAGATTCAGATGTTTTAAGGGCTAACATGACCAAATACGTGAAGACATTAGTTTTGTCCAGGATTACACTAACAGCCCTTAAAGTGGTTTTTATCAACATATCTCACTAGTGAGCATTGCAGCGATCATTTAGCACTGCAGCGCTCGTGCAATGACAGATAGGTTATTAAATCAGTTTTTGGGCCCACTTTGGCCCAATTTTAGATAGCAATATTTAAGGGATTGTAAAGAATTTTACCAAAGCTTTTTACTCAATTTTAGGCCCACTTTAGTTGCTATTATCTTCTCTCACTCTAAGGGTTCCATTGGTGAAGGTGTTTTATCTTGGAGATTGTGGCCACAATTGTTGCTATTATTTTTAGGTTCTCTCTTATCTTCATTGTTGTAATCCTCAGAAATGGAGTAGATTTCTTTACTAGTGTAGGGATTTTTGATGGATTGGAATGATATTTGAGACCCTTTGTTTATATTGAATGCATTAGTTTTTTTAATATTCTGGAGTTTCTATTCTTTTAATTATTGTGGTGATTGTTATAATATTTATTAGGATAACTAAATTGGTGATTGTTGTTTAGGGAAACCCTTTGGACATAAATTGATAGATCTATTAGTTTATGTTTGAGAGAACATTAGAATTAACTTTTCGATTAGCGGTTAGGCTATAGCAATTGGCTCATTAAATTGATGTTATTTCTAAATAAATTAGTGATCGTCGTTTATTAGTTATTTGTATTGATCAAATTCTAAAGGTCAATTGATCACTAGTAGAATTGCCTAATTTATTACTAATAGCCATCAATGGGTTTAATATTTGGTCAATGATAATTAATTTCCAATCCTAAGAATACCTTGCACTAGTGCTTTCTCTATTATTAGTATTATCTTTTAATTTAAATTAATTGCTTTAATTCTCAAAATCCTCCAAATCTTCCCAACCTAAGAATACCTCCAAATTAATTACTAATAATTGCTTTAATTTAAATTTATTGAAGCCTCCTTGAGAGCGACCTATGTAACATCCTCCCAAGTATAACCCCATTCTTAAGCTATGATATCATACTCAAGAGATGTTACTTGTTAAATTAGCGGACCTCTCTTAATTATCTATAACGCTCAATTTACGTATCGAGATAACTAAGCGTAATTCTATTAAAACATCTTACAAGTAAACATCAAGTTTATTAAACATACAACTAAAAATACATAAGGAAGCTCCTCTATGAGCTTTAGTACATATCGTCTTCTAATACATTTACATACATACTCATTTCACTAAGTAGGAATAAAACAGTAACTGCCTATACTACAGCAATCCTACACTCCTTTGCATAGCGCATCCCCATCCCCTGGCTTAACCTGGAGGCGACACGGAAACAAACACATAGGGTTGAGAATATTATAAAATTCTCAGTAGGGTAGTTTCCCATATACTACACACAGTAGGCATAAGCAATTCATGCATATACAATATTCATACAAAATCATACACAGAAATCTTGAAAACCCGGCTGGGAACTAAGGATAATATCACCATAATCGATCGAGTAATAATATGTACAATCAGAACTCTATTCCTCATATCTTTCTCAACTTTCTCAACATAGGGAAGACTTATTCTCATAAAGAGATACATTCACACTTCACAATTTATAGGACCATAGACCTAGGACATGAGCTCATTCCTATTCCAGATCACCGAACTTCATTTTTTCCATTTAGGATCACTCAGGGTCTATGCCTAGCCGATACGTCTATCAACTCATAACTTTTCTAGGGAAGTCCTTCTTTTTGCCTTCCCTCTCAATTCTTTCTAAGCCTTATTTCTATTTTCGCCATATGTTTCAAACATGCAGGAAGATATGTACATACTATCATAGAATTTCAGCCATTTCCACATCTCATTATCCTGGCAGAATTGAAGTTCAGGCACAATAATTTATTACCATACCAAACAACCATTCCAACCTTAAGGAAAATTTCACATGACACTTCAATGTGTCTAAAACAACCTGTAATAATTTCAGGGCAATCAGAGTTATATAACCACTTCAATAAAATAGGCAAATCTGGTGGTCAGAAGCCACAAATTCATAGTCCAGACTTGTGTTCTCAAAATATTTAGCCCTAGAATTCGATGGAATCATCATAAGAAAATTCACAGAGTTATTTCAACATGTTATTAGTCTTTTGTAAAAATTTCAGGAGCTATCTCAATCAATTGCTATGATTAAAAATTTGGGCAATCTTGTTACTTCAGTCTCAACAATTCAGACAGAACAAGTTACAATTCGGTTCCTAATTTTTTGAGGCATCAAAACTTAGAATTAACCCCTAAGAAAATTCGTATATTTAGTTTAAGGGGTTAACTACAACATATAATTTTCATGGCTCATGAAACCACCCACTAAATTTCCAGAAAATTCATGAAAAGTTCTGATTACAGAACAGGAATAGTCAAGCAACCTAGTTCCAATTTCACTTTAGAGAAAACCCATTTTAAAACCATCCAAACACAACACAAAAATTCATACATCAATATCAATATGTTAATCATCAATATCATCAAAATTTTCAGAATTAGGGCAAGCTAAAACAGAATTGAAAAATTTCACAAAAAGGCAGGGAAACCCTACTCTTGAAGGGTAGTCTCTTTGTCTGTAGCTTGCTCCAAGATGAGAGTCCTGCACTCCAAGACTCCCAAAACACCTTCAAACCCTCCTCTGATCAGTGATGGATGAGGTGAATATGATGAGATTTTGAAATTTTAATCGGTTAGATGTTTGGAGTTTGAGGTGTAGAACAAGTTTAGTGAAGAACTTTTGATGATCCAACAACTCTAGCTTGGAGTTTTTGGGCTTGGAACTCAAGAACAAGCTCAAGGGAATAAAAATGGTGGTTGTTCTCTTCTTCCTCTTACTGACCACGAAATTGTTTGGCTTGGAGGAGAAGAATTTGTGACTAGGCTTGCTTAATAAATGACATGAAGATATTTAACAAAGTAATGATCATTTAGGTGACAAGGCAATGATGGATGGCTAGGATTTGATCTTGGATTCCAAGATTAAATCTTGGCCTTCCACATGTCTTGATTAGGTGGGTATCATCCATTTGTGGTAATGAAAATATCTTTTGGTATTAAAAAATCGCACATCAAATTCGCGAACGGGTAAACGCCGTTCCCAATCTAACCGATATTATCCGAAAAATTAATTTTAAGTATAAAATTATCATTACCACCTACTTCTAACCTTATTCCCACATTTTCCTAATTTCGGGCACCTCCGAGTCCCTAATCTAGGGTTTCGGCTGTAGCCGAGCCGGGCCCGCAAAACACTATTCACAAAAACTATTTTTTTTTTATTAAATTCGTGGGCCGCCCTCATCATGCCCAACTGTTAGATTTTTGAAATTACGACTAATAAAGCTCAAATTAATTTTTAAGTAATTTTTCGGGTGTTACATTACCACCTACCTAAAAAGAATTTTGCCCTCAAAATTCCTTTGAAAACTGCTTTCAAAAGACAAACTTAAATAAATCACAAAAGGAATTCACACATAGTTCAAACAATTCAATCAGATCCTGAACGTTCCTACCTTAGGTCAAATTCTTGGGTAGTGACGTCCCTTTAGCACTTATGGTAAAGACCTACTCTGTCGTTGTGGCTTTGTAGTTGGTTCTCTCAGGCTTTGGATATCTTTGGGACACTCCAGATCTTATGCCCCGGTTTCCACAACGGTAGCATACGTATTGTCCAGCAAGCATTGGGCAATCTTGCCACACAGTTGACTTTGGTTGCGTTTGTCTTCATATGGGATGGCTCGGAATTGCTTCTTTTGGGGCGAAGCCTCCTCAAAGCTTTGGTCCTCAAGTGCCAACCTTTTGTTAGAAGTGTCCTTAGCGATCTGGCCATTGCTAGCTTCTTATTGGAGTCCTCTGCACGTCGGCACTTGTTCACTAGGGTTGCATAATCCCGAATTTCTAGAGACCCACTTGCAACTTCAATATCTTCCCGTAACCTTCCTTCATACTTCATGCATTTCCAAGCTTCATCGGATTGCGCTGTAGATAGTGGAAAACTTGCAGAGCTCTTCGAACTTTGCCTGTGTACTGCTACATTCATGGGCCCTTGCTTAAGTGTCATGAACTCCAACTCCTTTGCATTTCACCGTGTTGATACCTGCTGATAGACGTATGATAGATGCTGCTAGTGGAGGGGCACTTCATGATAAGACTTTGACAGAGGCTCGTGCTTTATTTGAGAACATGGCTGCCAGGAATTTGGTTCCAAAGCAGACAACTACTAGAGGCCTTCATGAAGTAAGCCAGCTAGAGAATCCATTGTTGACCCAACTTTACAACAACTTTCTTGCCTTATGGATTAATGGTAAGCCAGCAACTCCAGCTGGTTTCTAAGGTCTGTGGCATATGTACTTCAAATGATCATCATACTTATGTGCCAGCATTGCAAGATGACTCAACCACTAGGTAGCAGCAACATACCCCTTCTAGAGTCCACCTCATAATCAAGTAGGCCAATTCCATTTGGAAACACTTATAATTCCAGCGATAAGAATTACCCAATTTGAAGTGGTAATAATTCTCAACAAGGGCCAACCTTCAAGGCAAAGTATCTGACACCTCATCTTAAGGCAACCAGCCTTTCCTAAACCTCCTCCTCATATCCTACTATGATTGAGATGATGAAAATGATGATGGAGCAAATGTAGGAAATTAGAAAAGAAAATGCCCAACTCAACGAGGAGGTGACTTAGATGAAAAATAGTTAGAGCCAGAGACTTTCTCTAAACTGTGCCTAATCTAAGAGGAAATGTCTGTATCACTCTTGAGGTCTGGAAAAAAAATTCCACAAGTGATTAGGCCTGAAGGAAATGAAAATAAGGACAAAGAGGCTTGGAAGAGATTTTGTTGATTGCTGATGGTTTCCAGGCCAATGATGTTCTAGAAAGAGAAGAGCTCCAAGAATCATTCTGGTGAGCACCCCATGCTATAGCGCCAACTCTCTCCAAAAGTCAGCAACATAATTCCACTCCTCACCGCCATTCCCATAGAGGATGCAACCCAGTGAAAGTGGTTACTGGATTTGGATCGGACACACTAGAAACCTTCTGGAAAGTGTAAGTGAATATTCCTCCATTGGATGCAATCAAGCAAATTCCTAAATATGCAAAATTCTTGAAAGATCTGTGCACCAATAGGAGGAAGATCAAGGGCAGGAGGGAGGACAAGGTGACCATTGAGGGTAAATACTTCCTCCATCATCAAGCTAAGCAACCTGCCAACCAAGTGCAAGGACCCGCACATTCTATGCTCCTTGTACCATTGGGAACTTGCATATCACGTGAGCCCTAGTTGACCCTGAGCTTGGCATTAATGTTATGCCCAAATCATTCTACCAGTCCTTTCACTTTGGAGAGCTCAAACCAACCAGGTTGCAAATTCAGCTAGCTGAACTGGGACATCACAAGACTAGAGAGAGTATTGGAAGATGTTCTAGTCCAGGTAAATGATTTAATATTCCCCTGATTTTTGTAACATCCCAAGTACAACTCCATCCTTAAGTCATGACATCGTACTCGAGAGTTGTTACTTATTAATTTGCAAACCTTTCTTAAATATCTATAGCAAGCTCGATTTACGTGTGTAATAAATAAGCGCAATTCTATTAAAATATATAACAAAGAAACATGGCATATAATGAATACATAGTTGGGTACAGAGGGAAGCTCCTCTATGAGCTCTAGTACATGTCTCTTCTCTAATATAGTTACATACATATCC
Organism: Dalbergia oliveri; assembly: GCA_030441495.1. Lineage (NCBI taxonomy): Eukaryota > Viridiplantae > Streptophyta > Magnoliopsida > Fabales > Fabaceae > Dalbergia > Dalbergia oliveri. Next base: position 5,193,241 of record JAMLFY010000019.1, on the reverse strand, counting down.
ATTCCACTAAATACAACATAATAAAAACATTCACTACTACACTATTGCCATTCCGAGTCCTTTTACGTAGGCATCATAGTCTCTGCTTAACCTGGAGGCAACACGGAAACACAAACTCGCAGAGCTGAGAATTACATAATTCTCAATAGGGCATCCCCAAACATATACGAAAAATCTATGTTATCATCATCGCCCAAGCCACTTCGGTTTATCAAGAAAATGTGATCATACAATATAAACTAAAGATTCATTTTAAGGTTCTAAAATCATTCCTCCGAAGTGGGTATCTTTTAATAATCAACCACTTAGAGCACATATATCATAATGTTTCAACAATTAATAAATCATCCCAAGGCAGCCAATCTAGAGTAAGATGAGTAGGCATATAACACATGCAATGAACTTATCTCAATGTGACATGGTTCCACTTATGGCCATAGGAATCAAGTTAGTGCATTTCTCTTTTCATTGACATAGGAAAGACTTAGTTATACCCAACGGATATTTGTTATGGACAATTCCACAATAAATAATTTATACAAAATGATATCTAGTAGTGGTTCACACCACACAAAGGAAATAGTCTGCTTCTAGGAGGACAACCTATACGTGATCATCAAACTTCATTTTTTTCCATTTCAAATTACACACAGATCTATTCCAAGTCGATATGTCTATCAACTCAAAATATTCAGGGAAGTTCTCTTTCTCCTTTCCCTCATTCAATCTAAGTCTTGTTTCCTTTTTGTCCATATGTTAGAACATACACAATTTAAGTTCATATATATTCTCTTCTCAAATGCACGCATAAGCCACATATAGGTATTTCATTCACAATGCAATTTCAATTATGTCTCATAAACCACTCTTTATTTCCTCTAGCATGCATGTATGTGTCGCAAGTCATATGGCCAAATAGCTAACATCAAATACTTTGTTCTCAAAAGCATGCTTACATTACAAGTAGGTATTAAATCATATTAGAGGCCCATTCATGTCTCATGGATAAGTAATTGAAATAATTAGCATGCATTCATATGCCATACACTTGGACTAGATATCACTTTACCACAAATTTTCAGCCATTCTCACATTCCAGCACTTTGGCAATTTACTGTCCTAGGCACAACATTTAATTACCATATAAAACAGCCATTTCAAGAGCCACAAAATTCTATATGACACCTAAATATGTCTAGGGACTCTGTAAAAATTTCAAGACAAACAAAGCTCTCTAACTCCTTCAGTAAATTGTACAAATTTAATGGTCCTGGACCACCAATTCACAGCTCAAACCAGAGTTCTCATAATTTTTAACCCTAGCAAATGATTGAATCAATACACAATAAAATTTACAATGATACTTCAATATGTTATTAACTTTGTGTAAAAATTTCAAGAGCTAGTTTAATCATTTGCTATGGTAATAAAATCAGACAAATTTATTACTTTAGTTTCAACAATCAAGACAGCATTAGTCTCATTTGCGTTTCTGCTTTTTTTGAGGCAGTAAACCTTAAAATCAACACCCATGAAAATTCATGTAGTTAGTTTAAGATGTTACCTCAAACATATAATTTTAATAGCTCATGAAAAGACCTACAATTATACCAGAAAATTCGTGAACAACTTTGCCTGCTGGAAAATAGAAATTCCAGCAACCTAGTCCAAACTTATTTTAATAAAAACCATTTTCTAACACCGTCCAAACACACCACCAAAATTCACACATCAATATCAACATAATATCAACCAATACAATTAGAAATTTTGGACCTAGCTCAACCCAAAACAGATTAGAGAAATTTTACAAAGAAAGGCAACAAAAATCCTACTTTTGGCAACTTAGTGGATCTTGGGCTTCAAGATGATCCAAGCTTGAATCCTTCCACTCCAAAGCCCCCAAACTAACTTCAAACCCTTCTTAAATCAGTGATGTGTGAGGAAACAAGGCATGGTTTGATGAATAGAGATTTTGTTCGGTTAGATTTGTAGAGGTCAAGGTGTAGAATAAGTTTAATGAAGGAACTTTGAGATTTCACAACTCTAGGCTAGGGTTTTTGGGCTTAGAACTCAAGATCAAGCTCTTGAAGATGAAAATGGTGGCTGGTTCTTTTCTCCTTGAAGGCTGCATGAAATTTTGAAGAAGAAGTGATCAGGTAAGGTGGCTTGGAGGAGGAGTTGATGACTTGTTTCTTTTGTATTGAATGCTTTTGAAGATATTTTGTAAAGTAGTAATCATTTATGTAATAAAGCAAACTAGATGGCTAAGATTTAATCTTGGATTCCAAGATTAAATATTGGCCTTCCACATGTCCTAACTAGATGGATATCATCCATTGGTGGTGATGGAAATATCTTCCGTTAAAATCAACAGAAATATCACCGAACGGGTAAACGCCGCACCCGATTAGATCGATATTACCAAAAATTAAATTCAGTTATAAAATCCTTATTCCTAACTATTTCTAACCTTAACTCTCTCTTTCTCAATCTCGGGCATCTCCTGTCCGGATAGGGTTTCACCGGCGGGCCCCATGGGGTTCACAAGGTTACTATTCACACCGCCCAGAAATTTTTTTTTTATATGTCCGTTAGGCTGCCTCATCATTGCTAAATTGTTATATTTTTAAAATTACAACTAACAAAACTCAAATTAATTTTTAAATATTTTCTGGGTGTTACATTACCACCCACCTTAAAAGGAATTTTGCCCTCAAAATTCATTTGAAAATACGTTAAAAGACAATTTTCATAAATCAAACAAGAAATTTACACATTGCCAAACAAAAGGAACAATTGAATCCTAAACGTTCCTACCTCTAATCGGATTGTTAGGTGGTAATGTCCCCTTAACTCTTAGTGTTCCTCGTTGGCTCTCAAGGTTTCAATATCTCTGGACACTCCCAAATCTTATGCCCGGTTGCCACAACGGTAGCATACATATTGTCCAACCAAGCAAGGTCTACCCCCATGGTTCTTTCCACATTTTAGACAATCTTGTCTCGTGGTTGACTGTTGTTGTTCTTTGTCCTCAATGCAATACGTTGAAGCGGCTTCCTTTGAGGTGGGCTCCCTCATAATCTTGGTCCTGAGAGCGGTCTCTTATTAAAGTCTGAACACTTGGATGTTTGCTAGTTTCTTGTTGGAATCTCTTCTGCACATCGGCACTTGTTCGGTGATGAGACGGCGAGTGATAAGGCGTGCAAGAAGGCACGGACAGGAGCGGCTCCTGGTAAGACCTCCAAGCGAAAGGGTACATGAATGAACCAATTACACTTGAATGAGAGGAATCATGAGTCTGTATAGGTATGAGACTATCCAGTTAAGGAGGGCTATATGAATTGATTGGTACTACCTATGCCACAAAGAACTCCATCATGGAAGAACTACAGGTAAGTGTACTTGACTTGGATAATTTTGGGATGGGTAACCTAGGAAGTTTTCAGGAAGCGTGTGAGTAAGGACAAAGCACATGAAAACACTGTGTTGGTTTATGGGGGCAAGTCATCAATCCATAAAGGGCGGAGAGATGTTACAGATGGTATCAGAAGGCAGTCATTCTTGTAGGACCTTGAGGTATGGGACTGGCTATGCTTCCTTAGTAAATGTCATGCATTATAATTTTATATATGTGTATGACGGCTGGTTGAAATGTTGTGATTGCTACCACACTTAGCTTGGTATTGAGCCTGATCAACTCAATAATTCTTGTTTGGTGTGACAGGTTGACGACTTCAAATCGGCAAACTAGGAGCGGAGCGGGAATAACACCAAAATGATGGACACCTTTCGTGAATCCAGGCACCTGAGGAACAAGCTGTCATAGCCAACAGGGATGATGGAAGGGTTGAGATCGACATGCGGAAGGAAATCCCGATGGAACTAGGCTATGAGCTCATACCTCAACTAGTCGTCACTAGTTCTTACTTATCCTCTTGATGAGCATAACATAATCACAATAATCCCTGACTCCAAGTACAATCAGAGGCCTAAGGATCACCTATCATGGGACTTTTTCCTTCTGAAAACGCATTTTCAGACGTTAAGCCGAGTGACTTGTCGCTTGGCAGGCTAATGTCAATGCCCTCACGATTTTACCTTCTCCTTACTGTCAGGAGAAGTACGTATCGTCTACGAAACAAATCAATTTGGTTAAGCCAGTGACATTGTCCACTTCAGTATGGCTCCATGACCATACCCCCTCGGGTTTACTTTCTCCTCACGTCAGGAGAAATGCGTCCTGGCATGTCACATTAAAAAAAAAAACTTACTTTCAAAACCTCTTTAAGTCTCTCAAATTTGATGGAAATTAGATAGCAACGGCTGTATACCAAATTTCCTCAAATTTGAGTCATGCCACATAACTCATTCAACTCATGCCATCTCGCTCATTGTTTCCATCAATCAAATCTTTAAAATCCATATAAACATATTCATTCATTTCATCATCATCTTATATCCATATGTATCTCAATCATAGCATGCCGTATTATCACATCAATTATGTCATAAGTTCACACAATCTTATGCACATAACATTAATACCTCAGTATAACATAAACACACTCGTTCACTCGGTCACTAATTCACACTATATCTCCTATTTTGCAATGTCTTATGCTTTGACCTTTACGGGTTCTTAATCTTGTGTTTGATTATCCTAATGCCCATTATAAACATTTTATGCACCTAAAAGATCATTACTTGTAATTCTCTCTAATATTTATGCCCACTAACTCTTCCAAACAGCATTGCATAGATTAGTCATCATGATTATTATTCGATTCAGGGGTTCTAAAATCTACATCTTTGACCCTTTCTAAGTTCCTTCTTCGCCTAAGGCTCTATATTCAATTCCTAAACCAATTATTAGGGATTCCTACACATATCCACTAATTATAAACCATTTTTCTTAAGTTCAATTATGCTGGAACAGAATTTACAATTTGTGTATCTAAGTGTTCTAGAATTCTCATTTTAAGTCCTTTCTAGTTACTTGTTCTTTCCTAAATTCCAAATTCGGTCCTTGCTTCACTCAAACATAATTTTACACATTTTAACTCCATAAAATAGAATTAATATAGTGGCCAAAGGAACAAGTCAGAATCCAAAAAGTATAGCTCATATAATCACATAATTTCATGAATTGAAATGCATGAGTTGCTAGTTTTCTCTTCGAAATAATTTTAGGAACTTATTAACACCCTAACTTTTAACCTAATACGCTCAATTTGCATTCCGGTTAATTATTAGTCGTTATGCCTTTGTCTCAGAACTTGACTTATTTTCTCTTAAAAACACGAGTAATAAAATATGACTAATTTTTTTTCTTTTGAACTTAAAACTTAAAATGCGAGCCGCACGTGCACATAGATCCTGACTAATACACGTATGAGATAGCAATCATGTAATCTTCATCATAGCATATATAGATAGACCATAGTATAATCACAACACAAATCATATATCATAATCTTAACATAATAGCGATGTCCTATAAACGTAAGGACACCTTAAGTACTAAACACAACAATCAAGGTCGATCATGACTAGCCCAAAGCTAAACATAACAAAATAGACTAGTCTTCACGCTTCCGTTGTGACCTCCAATTCGGTAAATGCGTGACCTCTTTTCCGTGCCTCAGAGGAAGATCATGAACATCTGCATCATTCATGGCTGGGGACGACACGTAGAAAAGAAAATGGATGAGAAACTTTATTCAAGATTTCAGTAGGGCTTCTGACTTAAGATTACGTGTCATCATCATCGTCCCAGCCACTTCGATTTTTATTATGAAAGAGGTGTGCATGCGTAAGATTCCATTTTTAAATTTCTCAAATCTTATTATCCGAAGTGGGTGTCTTTTACCATGGGTCTTAATGATATGAATGCAACAGATATCTCATGTATGCATGGCTATACATTAAAAGCATAACTAACACATGTAAATAGCACTTGTCAAATGATTAAAATGCACCAATAGGATAATAATGCAACGTATATATATATATATCCTTTACTTTTCATAATTGAACTTTCAAGTTCTTTTAGCCTTCAACATGGTCACCAAAAGCCACCCGCTTCACCTTCCCTGGGGATTTTTCATGGTCACCAAAACTCCTCCATTCTATCACCTAGGATAAGCAATCCTAACTAGTTGTCACTAGATTTAATATGGGGTAAAAGAGAGTGAAACACATCACTTTCTTATCATGATATATGCAACTTTATTGGTCATTTCATGCTCAAAGTTTCATGATTCTTCTAAGTTAACAAATTTGCGGGAAATCAAAACATTACGCTGGGAATGGAATTTCCCAAATTTGCTTCCTGTTGTATAGCATCCAAACATGCATCTCAATCAATCATACATAATTGTAACATGCCATAAAATATCATGTCATAAAGCACATAGGCAAACATCGCATCTCTTGCATGAATCCATAGTCATAATATTCGTCCATAACTTAAGGCAGTAAACATGTTCCTATCCGTATGCTGGAAATAAAGGACTTAGCTAATGCATATGCTATGCTTCATAGAATATATGTATATAACATTCTAGAATCATCATTCACACAAATCAATCACCTAAGGTCATCGATCACTTGATTCTTGCTGAAAACAATTATTTAAACATTTTAGATCCTGGTAATCGATTACAGTGGTAATTCATTCCAGAAGCTTGTTCTGCACAAAGGCACTTGGTAATCGATTACATGTTGGTAAACGATTTATAAACCAAAAACTGTTTCTAGGCATAAAGACAGCATGGTAATTGAATTTATCAACTAGTAATAAATTACCAGAACCAATAACTTGTTTTGGGTAGAAGAACACCATGGTAATCGATTACATTAACTGGTAATTGAATTACAGGAACCAAAAGCTCTGACCTCAATTGAAAAACACCCTTGGTAATCGATTACATAGGCTGTAATCAATTACAGAACCTCCTGAATTCAAGAATAAGGTTTTAACATTCTAAGTTATTCAAACACCTTAAAGACCATTTTAAAATATTCTAACTTTTCTTTGAAAACATTTTCATATTTATATAAATCAAAACCAACATTGTATCATGACTAAGGCACATCCATTAGCCATGGTTAAAATTTCCATCTAGAGATACAAGAGCAAGTCTTTTGAGCTAGAAATTTAAGTGATGACATAAAGATAAACATGCTATGCAAGCCTCATTTTAGATCTTTACCATTATTAGGTGATGACTTGAAACTTAATATGCTAGACAAGGAAATATGAACATGAATGCAAGTCCATTTCTTTATTTTAGTGCTCTAGGCCTCTTGAGTATTTACTCTAAATCACATCTAACTTTAAGGTTAAGATAGGTAGGCTTTAAGATTAGTTATTAAGTGATAACTTGGAAAGTAAATATGCTAGGCAAGGAAATATAAACATGATGCAAGTTCATTTCTTTATCTTGCTAGAGCTTCATTTCAAGACTTTAAAGAATCAACTTTCAACCCTAATCAATCTTAACCAAAATGGAAGTGAGCTTTAGAATCTCTTCACACCATGGTTCCAAGAAAGTCTAGACTCATCATCAAGCTTAAAGAAAAACCAACAAAGACAACCAACAATAAACCATTTTCCATACTCTTGTGAAACCAAAAATCAAGCCTTGAGTTTTAGAGGTTCAACACATGATGGTTTCACAACCAACATTAAGATTGTCACATCAAAATATGGCCTTGATCATCCAAGAAGAAACATTTGACAAGAACCAACAACATTTCATCTTTACCATTCTTTAAAACCAACAAAAATAAACTAAAACTTGGGCTCTAGGTCAAGCAAATGTGTAACACCCTAATATTTAACCCCAATACGCCTTAAGACGTATCAAGATTAATTATTAGTTATTACTTCTCTTTAAATTCATTTACAAAATACTTAGCGAAAATACAGGTAAATTTTTTTTTTGAAATGATTCATATAAAACAAAGTGCGAGCCTTTACGTGTAACATAAATGTAACGTGAAGCGAAGAATACATAAAACATACAGAACATAAGCATTAAAAAACACATCCATCATAAAAACATTCCTCATCACATTAGTTAACATAGTTTAGTACAATACCATAATATAAAAGAAACATAAAGTCTTACCCATACTAGTGGGTAGAGTTCCAGTACAACAACGTAAAATAAGAAACATAATAACAAATACATGAAATCAACCCCCAAAGATACTCCCAGAAGCAACCCTCCTCTAAAACATACGGACAACGCAAATCCTTGGACGGAGATATGTAGCGCGAACTCAGAAGCTTCTCATGTGGCCCATCGAAGAGGGACGTGGGCATGCGATGAGCGGAACGGCGTGACCACCTGGCGTGGCATCTCTGCAACGTGCACGCCTCATAGGCCTCGGCTGGGAGACTGTCCTCGCTACCCTCTGGTTGCCAAAGGCACCGAGGCGGAATCTTGAATAAGGATAGGCTGGTGAGTCCTCGGAGGTCCCTCCCAGTCGACGTATGAGGGTACATACTGGATAGTCACGCCGAGGATGATGGCAGAGCAGCGTTCCTCTGTCACGGGTCGCGTCCTCTCAAAAATCATGTCGTTGCCAAAGGGAGAAGTCGGAGTGAATGGAAGCTTAGAACTTGGAAAGGCAAAGGGCGTCCATGTATGCAAAAATGCATATAGCACAACGACCCTCAAAGTGGTAGGGCTGATGGTGGATCATAGTGCAAGTCCCACAAGGGTGCATCAACAAAAATCACGAACGACGCCATCGAATGTGAAGACGTAACAAAGAAGAAGAGGGGTGAGAATCTTGCTAAAGAATCTCAGTAGGGAAATCCTCTATCCTAGTGTCATCGTTACGTCCCAGGAACCTTGGGTTTATTATAAAAAGGTTAAGCATGCATAGGTTCATTATGAGGTTTTCACAAGATATTTATCCAAGGTCCATGTCTTTTATAATGAGTCTTAATGCATGTATGCAGCATAATAGTTCATGAATGCATGGCAGTCTTTGGCAAACCAAACAATAATCAAACAACATTTAAGTGGCATGTAGTTTCTCTTTGAACATTGTTCTTTCTTCTCATTCTTGTGACACCAACATCATAATAGTAACCGCACCCCTTTAACTAGGCTATGAGCTCATACCTTAACTAGTCGTCACTAGTTCTTACTTATCCTCTTGATAAGTGAATCATAAACATAATCATATTCATCATAATCATCATGATCATCATAATCATCATAATCCCAACTCCAGAGTATGGGTAGGGGCCTAAGGATCACCCATCATGGGACTTTTTCCTTCTTCGAAACATCCGATTGGTTAAAACCAAACTTTGTCCGCTTTGGCAAGCTAATGTCTATGCCCTCAAGGTTTACCTTCTCCTAAGAGCAGGAGAATACGTCTCGGTGTGTCACCTTAAACATCATATTTCTAAAAAACTTTTTTATGTCTCTCAAATTGACAGAAATTCGATGGCATAACAACTACTCTCCAAATTTCCTCAAATTTGAGTCATGCCACATAATCTTAGTCACATGCATCATTTTCATGGAACTTTCTCAAATCAATAACTTTCTAGTTCACATGAGCATATTCCTCAATTTCATTCATATTTCGAAACCTTATGCATCTTAAATACAACATTTCATCATATCATCATACCAATCATGCACATAAAGTTTCATGCTCAAGGAACTAACATAATCACATCATCATAAATATGCTCTAGGTTCATCATCATAAGTATGCTCTCGGCCACCTATCTCATAGTATCTTATGCTTTGACCCTTTGGGGCCTTAAACTTATATTTGCATCTTTATTACCCGCAAGAGGTTAACACTTAAACTTTTCTCTAAGATTTGAACTCACTAAAATTCCAAACAGCACTTCACATAAAAGGGCAGAAAAATATCATATGCTTAAGGGCTCTAAAATCTCCGTTCGTGACCCTTTTTAAGATCCGTCTTCGTCTAAGCTCCATAATCAATTCCTAAACCAATTATGAGGGATTCCTAGGCATGTTCTCTAAGTTATAAACCATTTTCCTCAATAACTATGCTGGAACAGAATTATGTTTTGCCATATCTAAGAGTGCTAGAATTCCTATTTTAAGTTCTTATCATCACCTTAAGCATAGAAATCAACACCTAATCCTTTATGAAGGGATTTTGTACATGTCTTATAATTATGAACCATTTATCCTTTGATTCAATCATGCTAGAACATATTTACATTTTTATGCATTAAGGTGTAGAATTCTCATTTCTAATCCCTTTCAAGTTACTTATTCTTTTCTAACTTTCTAAATCAATCCTTGCTTCACTCAAACATAATTTTTACACATTTTAACACCTTAGAACAGCATTTATACAGTAGCCAAACATAGATCCAAAATCATGAGCCCATAAAATCACATAATCTCTTGAGTTGAAATGCATATAAGTTGCTAGTTTTCTCTTGGACATTTCAAAACAAAAAGGTGTTCTGGTAATCGATTACATGTTCCTAGTAATCGATTACCAGGAGCTAAATTCATTCTGGTTTAAAACAAGGTAATCGATTACATAGGATGGTAATCGATTATTCAGGTTAAGTCGTTTAGGAAAAATAAAGAACATAGGGGTCCAATTACACTAAGGTAATCGATTATAGAGTTTAGGGCAGGTTCTGGGATGAAAAGCAGGTGGTAATCGATTACATTGCCTCTAGTAATCGATTACCAGAACCAAAAAGTCCTTCAAACCTTTTGGTAATCGTTACATGGATGGTAATCGATTACCAAACCTTGGAATTTGAGAAAACATGATTTTTGACACATTCCAAGCTATTTAAACACCTTGAGACCTCATAAAACTTTTCCAACATTTTCTTGAAATCATTCATGCATTTTACAAAATCAAACCATTATTGAA